>JALLOT010000047.1:0-30133 GCA_036939595.1 Thalassiosira livingstoniorum | reverse complement strand
CGGGGAATTGCCAAGCCTTCCTCGAGTTCTTATGCCACTTCAGCTGACTCCAAAGAAACTGTATCTACAGGTTTACCCGAAGGCATGGAGGCTATCAAAAGTAGATTCAGTTCACGCTTTACAGGAAATCTATCGAATAACGCACCAAAATCAGTACATGGGACCATTTCGAATGAAAGAGTTGATGGATTTGATTCTTATATTCATAGTGGCATATCTCAAGAATCTAAAAAGGAAGAAAAATATACGCAACGAGCTGTGGCATCACTTTTGTCTATGGCATCATGCCAAGATAAAAAATCAACTTTCAAGACTGAAGCACAGTTTGGACCTGCTAGTGTTGTTACTCCAGCGAATCACCTACAGAGCAACATACATTCAGCATATGCCAATGTGCATATACCCGACGATTTGCTTCGCATTATTGCACAAAAAGAAGCTCAGCTGAGAGAGGCAAAAATCAGGACCCTGATGAATGATATATTGATCAATAACTCGACTACTTCGATCTTATCCAACCAGCCCATTGAATTTGGTCAGCAGATGAATCCACCTGTTCCGGTGGGTGAAAATGCTATTGATATGGCGTACGCTACAAGCTTTGAAAATCATGGGGGAGGTATGTTGTCCTCGTCTCGTTATGTCAGTAGTGCCCGGCTTCCCAACACTACTGGAATTAATTTAGCAAACAGACGAAGCATATTTGAAGACGTTGCCACCGTTTCTTATGGGACTACCCACAGTGTACACACGACCATTCCCAATTCTCAACAAAATTTTAATTCACAGGTATCAAGCAAACTTGGTGACTACCGAATGGTGTCCTTGATAGGAAACCACAATATTGCAACAGCATCTGCTAGTTCGGTTCAAGCACCTGCAAATGTTTTGCTTCACAAGGGAACTGTTTCGAACTCAATATTTCTTTAAGACTTGAAGATTACTTCATGATGATGATGAATGTTTTGGGAAAAGAATTTTTGGTTTCTGCCAGATTATTTACATTGAATAGGGGTTTGGGATCAATAGGTTTTATTTTGCTTGCTCTTCTTGGTTTGGTAACCATTTGTATTTTCATTAAAGAAGTAGATTGTGATGTTAGAAATTTTTGCACTAATTAGAGAAGCAAAATTGTCTGCATTTGACTTCCATGTCACATGGATAAACCCAACTCCTGAGCACACAATAGAAAATAAATGGACTCACTGTGCTCCGTGATTTTGTTGTCTATAATGGTTTGTCAGTAATACTGGCTTGTTGCATGAACATTCAAAATTCATGTTCCAGAAAGAAAAGAAAGGTATGAGCTCAATTTCAGGCCAAATAAAACAATCATATTTTCACAGTTCACTGTTTAGAGAAACAAAATTGTCTGTATTTGACTTCCATTGCAAATGGATAAACCTAACTCCTGAGCACACAATAGAATAAATGAACTCCCTGTGCTCAAGAATGCCTCATCCATGATTTTGTTGTCTGTAATGGTTTATCAGTAATACTGGCTTTTTGAATTTTAATTCTAAATCTATGATCCAGAAAGAAAAGAAACATACAAGCTCAATCTCAGGCCAAATAAAACAATCATAATTTTTCAGCTAAATTTCTGGTTCTTGGGATTCCAAATTTCTTTGTGAAGTTCTTACCACACCTTGGTGTAATGAAGATTCACATGCATTTGTAAAAATTGATACAATAGTAATGCAATGTTCTACTTGACTTAAATACTCTTCGAAAAAGGTAAAGTCAAGATAATGGAGGCCCTGGTAGTAAGAATAGGAAAAAACAAGAGAATCAGCTGGATTCAGTCCTGGAGAAAGACAGGTTTTGACCTGAAAAGGAGTTGAAATCCGAGCTTGTGTCTAAGGAGGAGTAGGTGTACCAAATGAAAGCAAGTCAGAAGATTGCACATTGAGACTGAAAGAAAACCTAGAAAATAAGGAGACGCTTCCACTGTTGTGAGGGAAGGTTGAGCCCCAATTTTGAAGTCTCAAATGTGCCATGATGTTGTGATTTTGAATTTTGAAGGCCAAACTAAGTTGTTGATTAATGTAGGAATTTGGGGTAGGGGCAAGATAAGACCTTTCAAAGAATCCATGATTTGAACTCAGTCCAAAATTTTGTTGACCATTTTACAATGCCACTGGGACAAGAATGAGATGCCCCCCAGAATATACTGCAGATGCATGAGGCCAATTGACAGGGAATGTGAGACAAGGTGCATCAACAGGTTCAACAAAATTCTACATTATAGGCCCTAATGGCCCCAGAGGGCCAATGACAATGGGTATCAGAATTATGTTAACACTGTAAAGACTCTGTATGATCTTGTCACTGCTTGATGATTGCTGTGTGACCATGTCAGGTTTCCATGCAACACAAACTTTCCACCTTCTATATTCTGCAGATGAGATCCAGAATGTGCCAAAATTATTGAGAGTTAATTTGAAGTAGTAGGGGGCAGAGGTGCAGGGAATGGAAAGGACAGAAAAAATACCAACAATTGAAATGGAAGAATCCAAGATTTGGATCAGCCAGCAAGAGTTTTTTAAAAGAGAATGAAGATGACACAAAGCAGAGCTATTTACAGAAAAGAAAGAAATATTTTCTTTGTTACTCTCTCACAAAAAATTAAAAAAATAAAACTGAGTTCTACAAAAATGTTTTCAAGGTTTTGACTCCCACAAAGTAACTGGTTTCTTACCAAAAATATTACTTTTATCCCTATCTACCATCTGTACCTCTTATACTACTTAAGTAAGAATACATTACTGTTTTCTCCATACATGCCTTACTCATGCATAGGATTGTTAAAAAAAGTAAAGTCTGACTACTATGGGTACCTGCTATCACCCATGTTGCATTTTTAAAGCTAGAGAGATATGCATTTATTACATTATACCCACCTACTGTTGAGTGGGTGTCACTAAATAATTAGCAACTTAGCTATTAAATTGCAATACCTCTATCGCTTGACACATGCTGATTTATTTTTAATCCCACTTCTTTCTAGACCTAACTGAAATAACATGATTTATATTAAAATGGTCTTTCCCATCACCGTAACCTAGTTAAGTTACAAAAACCTACTATAACTAGAGCTAGTCCTCCCAGCTGCCAACAATGGCAGACAAGGTAATTCAAGAGGTTATGAGCCCAAACCGTTTTAGGTTTGCCTCTGGTTTATTGTCACATTGGAGAAATCAAGTCACAAAGTTCATCTTGGAAAGACGTAAAACTTGCCCATTTGGGACAAGAGCACCATAGAAATCACCATGCATCCATTGCCAAATCTTTCACTAATGGTGGATTGAGGGGGACATCCTTGAAGATGGAATCACCCTCACCGCTGTGCAGTTCCCTGTGCACCCAGTTGGTTATTGTGTCATCTCCAGTGGGTGTAGAGTTCTTTTGGTTGTCCAAAATGATGCTAAACTACATGAGGGGCAGTGTAAACTCTTTCCATTGCCCCAATCTTCTTTCCCATTGCTATGAACAAAGTTGGTTGTCATTTTGGCGCTGCTACTTCTTTGATCTGCTGCTGCCACAGCCACCAAGTCCATCTTCTGCATGCTGTTGGTTGCTGAGCGTCTCCCCATCCACAGCTGCATCTCTCCTCAGACATTTTGTTGTAAGACCCACCTTTTTCAGATGCAAGTACCGTAATCACATCTGTTAGCCTTTGTTGAATGTTGGCTTTGTGGGGACACACCTCTTCAAGTGTTCTCCCCACAAACACCACCATCATCACCTTATTGGTTGGTTGTTGTGTCCTCAAGATCTCACCCTCTAATAAGTTCTTGGCCATCCAAGATGACGTTAAACTAAATCAGGCAATGTGCCTGCTTGCAGTTGCCACCCCCTCAACCCTCAATCCTCAATCATTGTCTGGTTGTTGATGGCAGTCTTCGTCCTTGACTACAATCATCACCACCCTCAATAAACAACCCATCTTCTGCTGTTGGTTGTTGTGTGTCTCCTGTCACACAGCCATGACAACTCTCATGTCTTCAAGCTTCCATTGTAGCAATGATAATGCAAACTCTACCCATCATCAGCGCCTTGCCCTGTTGTTGCCTGTTGTGCCTGACCACTGCAATGGACCAGGACAACAATAACATTAGTGTGTTGGCTCCCACCCCTTCTGTGCCCTGATCTTTTGGCCTTCAAGTTATCTAAGTTCCTTCCTTTGTCAAGGACAACAAACAAACTTCTTCAGTTGTTTGTTGCTTGGGCTTCAACTTTTGGCATACGAATGCCATCTTCTGGTCTTTGAGACCACTTCCAAGTTCTACCTTTCAAGCTGATGATGCCAGGGCACCTGACTCTGGCTTCTCTCTCCAAGCCAGTGTTTTGCCTTTGTTCCACCCCGGTTCTTTGTCCTCAGCCATGTCGGCTGCGTGATGCCAATTGACAATTGTACTTGTCATCATAAAACCTCAAGCTTAAGTCCACCAGTGGGGTTTGATACCCTCCCTCTTCCCTGAGTCACTGGCTGACGCAATGACACAGTGACAATCCCTGTGGATTGTTTTAAAATGTCCCAAGATGGGAGCAAGACCATGATCATTAAAATCCCAGTCTCAAGGTCACACAAACATGAGGATTGCATTACATGTGACCTTGCTCTCATCACAGAGCTCAGACCGGTAGGAGACCATCCTTTTTCTCAAGCACGAGGCCACCCTTTTCTTATCCAGGGGGAGCCAATGGCACATCTTAAACCATAATGTTTATTTTTCTTCTTTTGTCACCCAGATCTTTGTTCAAGGGGGAGCCACACAGTAGTCCACTTGTGGCTGCCTTTTGAGTTCTTTTGCCCTCCCTCCCCACCCTGTGCACCTTCCCTTTTTGTCTTCAGTCCTTTCATTGGCGAATAGTCAAAATGGGATTTTTTCCATTTAAGGGGGAGAGGAGGGGCAGTGGAGTAGTACAAGGGGCACCAAAGGTGATCCAAGTGCAATGGGCCAGAGTAAACAGTATTCATACTGTGCTCTAGGCACATTAGACAAGGATCAATGGAGGGACCCTGAGTACTGCACCTGAAGCACCCCCTTTTTTGGCTTCTTTTGTTAACAACTTCAGATGAGTTTTAAGATGAGCTGTGTGGCATTTTGAAATTTCTCTGAACCTGTGGTGGAAAGTGATTCTGGTGCCATTAGGGGCCAACCAAAGCCTTCATTGCTTATGGTTGAGTCACCTTTTATTTTATCCCTTTTTAGTTCTACAATTGATACCTGTTGGCAATGGCATCACCATGTTACAATTGGACAACTTGTATGTGGCAACCTTGTGGATGCACCATGCAGTTGGTTTTTTTAATTTTCTTTGATTTGATTCTCTCAATAATTAATTTGATTTTTCTTCTTTGTGAGCATGCAGAATTGGATTCTACATGTTCGAGGGGGAGTGTTGAGTGGGTGTTGCTAAATAGCAACTTAATATCAACTTAGCTTTTAATTAGTGATGCCTTGATCACTTGACACTTGATTATTTTATTTTTAATCACACTTCTAGACCTAACTAAGTAAATAACATGATTTCATATCCAAAATGGTCTTTTTCCATTGCAGTCTAGTCTAGCTCAAACCAACTAGTTCTAGTGCTTAATATCAAACAGAAATGGCAACCATACTCACTCGTGACAGATGTACATTTGAAAAGGGATCAGAAAAGAAAAATATTATGATCAGAAGGTACTGGAAAGACTTACTGTTATGATCATCCAATTGAAAAATAATATATCTTAAAATTTTCTATCAATTAATTAGATCAAGAAAAATGAAAAATAGCATAATTACTTTCAGTTTAAATTACATTGATTGAAATAGAATGATTGATAATTAATTGAAAAATTTGGTTTCCAAATTAATTTTCAATTTCAAAAGAATTAATAGATAATCTGCTGAGAGGAACACAAAGAATATTAAAATGATACTTGGGATGTATGTTTTCACTTTTTCTCAGTCAAATAATAAGAAAGGCAAAATAAATCAAAATGTTATTGTTCATAGCTGCCAATAGATTTGATTCAAAATAAAAACTAGAAGCAAATTGCAGGTTATTATTTTAAATATCAAATGAGATCTCTTCCAGTTTCTACCTACTAGGTAGTTGTTTTACATTTTCTAAGGTAAAATTTCTTTTCAAAGTCAATATGATATTCCATGTAAATATTATTAAACACCTAAACCTTGAATTACTGTGAAAAAAATTCTTCCTGTTCAATGTTTTTTTTAATTTATGCCACCACAAAAAGAAATTCTTCTATCACCTTAATCACTCAAAAAATCTTTCATTACATGTGGAAATGATTCTATTTATGACAATGTGAAAAATTTAGTGCAAACCAATATATTTTTAAACCAAGACAATCTATCATCAGAACAAGTTTCTAGGCAATTTTTATCTATTGCATATTTTTTACTCAATTTGTCACATTAACGGACATGAATATTATTTTGTTCTTAGAATTGACAGGTCATGAACCAAACAATTTGAATCCTATTGTTTTTTTAAATATTAGACTAATATTTTCCTGCCAAGAGTTTAAATCCTATAGAAATAATGGATTTGAAATATATTATTTGCCTATAGATATTTAGTATAAAAAATTTCTAACAAAAATTGCTTGTTATCATCAAATCATTTCTTTCTGAAATTGTACAAATATATTCGTACAGAGAAAAATATGTAAACTATGTACCTTGATAAATAGGTGCAGTTTGAACTCTTCCAATTACACTAAAGAAACATTTATCATCAATACTTGAAAAATCATATTTTAACTTTATAGTGGCAGTTTGAAATGCCAATAATAGAAATTTCAATCCCTTTTGTCTGTAAATTTCATCATTTATAATTCAACATTTCATGTGAAAGTACTCAAAATGACTTTTTTCATTTCAAAATGTTCCTTTTTAATATATTTTTTCTGGTGGAATTGATAAAACAATTTACTCCTTTAGTCTATCTTTTAATAATCATCTATCATGAAATGATGATTTTTGTGCACTTTTGAGTTATAATTATACCACACACTGTATCCCAATGCACTTGATTTTGTACCTACAAAATAATTTAGTAGAAACATAAGAATACTAACTCTAAACCTATCCTTTTTGTGCATGACAGTTCTGACTCAATTGCTGCTTAAAGCCGTGTGTGTTTCAACACAAGCGCTCTCCCTGTTGGTTGTAGTAGCTGCTGTTGTTTCTGTTGTTGTATTGGCGTTGGCAGAACATATTGAAGCTAGGATGTGCTTGCATTCCAAATCCCAGAGGTGTTGACACGGGTGGTCCCTGAAACATCATTGGTCCTTGCTTCCCCCTGCTGTTGCATGGGTATGGGTGGATTGAAGATGTTAAATTTTTGTTGTCCTTTAGAATTTTGGTTACTATTATTAGAATTGCCATGTCCAGAGTAATTTTTATTGTTGCTGTGTCAGTCTCCCATATGTCCATGGCCATAGGCATTATTGTTGTTATGAAGTCTCTTGTTTCTATTGCTTCTTGCATTGTTTTGTTGATTTTCCAGTACTTGCATGAGCTACTGGTTCTGTAGTTGCTATTGGAGGAATTTTTGTTGTGAATTGTTGATTTCTGGATTTTGGGCTGGAGCCTCTTGCACTTCCTCCAATGCTTCCAGCCTTTCATGTTGCACTGCTGCTGCTTCTGTGAATTTTTTCAACATATTGTTAAAATTATTCAATAACTCAGTTTGGATATTGTTGACATAGGTTTCCCAGAGGAACTGGCTCTGTTCCTATATTCCTCTGCTTCAAGGAAATGTGCTTTTGCATTCATGTATGTTTTGTGTACATCAGGCTTCCTGTCTCAATCATGTATATCCAACTGAAAAGAGCCACTTTTGCAAATGTTTTGGATGAGAAAACGCATTTGTTTCCACTGACGTGCATCTTCTGCAAACTCTTGTTTATTTTCCAGGTCTTTTGACATGACTTTGATGTGTTTGTTGGGTGTGTATGGAGTTTTCATTACCTCATCATTTTCATCCACATTATTATCATTTAGTTGTTCATAGTTGTTCACAAGGTGTGTTAAGAATTGGGCAATTTTCACATCTTTGTACTGGATGGGATGATGTAGGCCACTGTAATATTTTTTATTGATTCTAGCAATTGGTTGCAGCAGGCTCAAGGAATGCTCATTTTTCAACATTGTAGTTATTTTTGATTCTTGTCATGAGTTCATTGGATGCTCTTTGGGGGTACACTAGCTCTCTGGTGTTGGTGGGGGGGATGAACAGTGTATATAACATTGTTTCATACATCTCTGGAGTCATGGATAGGGCAAAGTATCCATGCTGCCCACCACCTAGCAGTTTGCTGGCACTGGCTAGGTTTTTTATGAGCATTTTGAAGCTCTCTTTGAGCCAAGCGTATGTTGGTCAACTCAGGATGCTTTGAAGCTTCTTGTGGGGGAAGCAAGTGGAGATGGACTCCATGGTTGGCTTGGATGATATGGTGAATCTTAATTGCTAATATCTGCTGAACAAACAAAAAGGCTAAGATCTGGTGATTCACGAGATTAGCTATTTTATGAGGAATCTAGGTCTTAGCAACTCTCTATGAAGTAGCACCAGTCCGGCCATTGCCCAGTAGGCAGAGGTAAACTCATGCTGCAACTGCTGTATCTCTGGGGGTCCAGGTTCCTTCTGGCAGGGGTGACTGGGGCTGACAGGTGGGGAAGCAGTTGTTGCTGGGTTTTATAAGGCTGTTATGTAAATCTGTCATTTTTTGATAAAAGGTTCGTGATTGTGTGGATATAGTTCTTTTAATCTGCATTGGCACTTTTAATTTATTTATGCATTGAATAAAATCTTGAACATAATAAGAGTTTTAGTTGATTAAAAAATCACAGGAAGTGATGCAAATTGAAAACCAGTCCCGGGCAATCATCTTCAACGTTGGTAATCAGTCGAATCAAGTCGAATCATAACTCAGGCGGCATTCACAAAGGTTTACAACAGAGATATCAAGACAAATTAATGCGAACTCCAAATTCAGAGTCATCAAGAAGCTCAATGGAAACCAGCGAGACTTCGAAGCTATTCGTCAATTAATCAAAAAATTATATCGCCAAAGCACTTATATGATTGGGAGTTCCCAAAAAACATGTGCTACATACATCATTCTTATTACTTTTTTTGAATGATTTCTGTGGATGTACTAGCAGCTAGCACATTAAGTGCACATAATGTCTTTAATTATGTTAAAGTTATAGGAGTACTACTTATCTATTTTTAGTTGGAATCAGTCAAATATTGACTCATCTAATGACATATAAATGTTGCCCAAAAATGCTGTTTTATCTCGTTTTTTGATTACCTAGGTACTCATATGGGCACCAAAAAAGTTATATTATTTTGTGTAGAGCTTGTACTCTTTTTTGTCCAATCAAATAAAACCTGCCTAGGGAAAGCACAGAGACATTAATAACTTGAAAACCACCATGATTGAGGAAACAATTAAACTTTAGTTACAACATGCCACGAAGCAAAATTGATGAACCAGTTTCAACTCTGTCATGTCTTTTACAACTTGGATGGGATGATCACAATGAAATTAAAATAATGAAAAATCATTGATTATTGGCAATAATGCTGCATGTTACAATTTTTATTAGTTTTTGGGACACCTGACAATAAACTAATGCCCACAAAACAGTCTATGGTAACAATAATGGAAATGACAATTGCTCAAAATCCTTCAATTTTGACGCTATCTATTGTCAAATTCTTGGATCATGGACCATGGACCCAAGAAAAAACACTTCTGTTGACAACTACACGAAATATTTTTGAGGCAAAAAAACTGTAAATTCTGCTGCAGCATGTTACTTGCAACAACAGAAGTTGTTTAAAGCAATAATTGAGTAAAAAATACTCCAACCGACTCGATTAAGTAACTATTGATTTTTTCTATTTATTTACTGTCTTGAAATAAAGTGCAACTTGCAAAAAAAATCAGCAGAATGCACCCTTGTCAAAGAATTTTTGGTTTCTGGTGCTGTAAGCACCATATCTTTAGGTACTTTTTGTTGACTTGCTTACCCCATTTTACATACCAGATAACAGGTGTTGTGCTAGGAATATCAATTGTAAAATGAGCAACCAGTCATGAGCCTTCCAAACAGGGGACCTTTGTCCTCATATTGTTGGGAAAGTCATTGCCTGCTTTATGGCTTAAAAAAATACAGGAACAGGATTGTCTCCTATATCACTGGAGACCACTTACAAATATTTTTAGAAAAGAATTTTTGTGCCCAAATCATAGTAAAACTCAGCAAATTTCTAGTTGTTTTGTGTGGAAATTGAGTAGTCCTGGAGTTGGTGAACTAGGCTTTGCTGTAGTTGCATTATTTGGTCTGATTCTGAATAGGATAATGAACTTTTGGCTAGGTACTCATATTAGTACCCAATGGGCAATCTATGTACTCGTATGAGTTCTGAGGTCAGAAACTAAATAGGCACAACTGGTATCATTGGTTCAATTTATAGATAGGTACAAAACTAAGCAATAACGATAGCCTCCAATGACCATTCATCACTGAAAAATAATAAGAGCTAGAGGAAATCAAGTAATGTATAACCAGAGTATTGTTAGACTTATTGTCTACAGTCAGTGAGCAAACTAATTTGATAATGTATAATCAATGATTTATTCCATAAGGATTAATTTGCAAAACTGAATATTCTCTTCTTGAATGATTATTTTGCCACAAACATTATTCAGATATTTTTCTGGAAGATTTGTATTGTTTGGGCTACATTTTAGGCATAATATTTCAAAAGTCAAAACAGAATGCAGGAAATTGGTATTGTGTTATTAATTTACAATTTAAACACCACCTTCATTTTCTATTTGCTTTATGTTTATGAAATGAAAAAAGACAGAGATCTAGAGAGTAAAAAATATTGTTATCTTCGACAGATGATAATTGTGTGTTTGGTTGCTGTATATATTATAATATGACTTAAATGATGAGTAACATTAAAGATTTTCCCATTATTTTGTCAAAACACCATTTTAATATATATTATGCACGTGTTTTTCTTACTTCCTATCATCACAAAGATATAAGGCACATTTTGATCTGATTTGGAATTGAAACTTAGTATATTAATCATGAATAAATTTCTGGCACTTTCATTGTTTGGTGTCTTCTGTCTCAAAATGCAAATATATTTTTTGTTCATGTATTGATCAGGTGTTTATACATATTTTAAAGCAGCATTAAAAACTTGACCTACCATGAAAGTATTTCAACTCTCATGAATCCATCTGGATTTGTGTCAATTTTGATGTGTTTAAAAATAAATACAAAAATCTTTACAATAGTTCATCTACTTTGAAATATATCATTTATATGTCAATTATTATATAATGTGGCTTGATGAATTTTCACTGATAAGTTGAGTTTTACAAATTGTTTCTCCATCTTTTTCAATGTACCATTGTCTTTATGTTGAGTTTTACAAATTGTTTCTCCATCTTTTTCAATATACCATTGTCTTTATGATTTTGATTTGGTTTTCCATGACAGTATTCTATTGCAATTTTTTCTACTTAAATTGAAATAGATTTGTTGGAAAAAGAGTGAAAAAGAAGAATGAATATTTTGAGAGAAAATCTAAAAAAGAGGAAAGATAACTCCAATGTTCAATTTTCAATTAATTTTGTACAAATGATATTCAAAAAATTATTTATATTTGTAATAATGGCTTGAGTATTTAGTATCTTACAGCTTCAAGATTGGGTTAAGTCTTTGGTATCTTACAGCTTCAAGAGGCCTGTATATCAATGAAAAATTTTACATTATTTAATTGTTGAGACTTATTGAGTTCTATTGCAAGAATGATTTGTATGGATTCTAGTAGTTGTCAATAGGTTCAAAGCTTTCATTGAATATCCTAATACTTGAGAATTTTAAAGTTTCTGTGTATTCAATAAAACAAGTATTCAATAGCATGGGTTCCCTATTCTGGTTTTACTTTTTGGTTTTGATGGTTTTAAAACTTTTTTGGGACACAAAAAAATTAAATAGTTTTTGGACAAAATCCATTCTTCAAAAGTCTGATCAAGCTGGATATTACCATCTATACACTAACAGAGATACTAACCAAGTAAAAGAATTGAAATAGTCAGATGTTTCAAATGTCAAAAGTACAAAACTTTCATCAACAACTATCTGTACTTTTGTATCCCCACCCCCCATCTTCAGACTGAAAAAAGAACCAAAACAACTTACAAATGCCAATAATTTGGAGCAGCTGTTACAAACTGATGTGTCATCTTGTTCACATAAGGTGATACTCAGAGCGGACATCTTTCTAAACCCTATGCTTGAAAAATTTTGAAAACAACAAAAAGCCTTTAAAAGCCTTTAATTTCCCCATCCATAAAATGTTTGTAAATACAAGGTAGCAGACCTAATTTCAAAGTAGAAGTATTAATAATTGATTTCTTTGAAAAAGGAATTCTGTGGCTCTAATCTGGTTCAAAGTCAACAATCCAGTAATCACATACCTTTCTTGTCAACAAGAGAGAGTGAAACCCTCTTCTGAGGCATCTTGTCTTACAGGGTGTATCCCTCAGCTCCCTTGAATTTCTACATAACATATGTTACTGCTGTAGGCATGGGAGATGAAGATAGGTGAGCAGGAACAAAATCCCAACCTAACTCAAAAAACTCAATTTACAATTTTTACCATATCTTCTCAATCTCTACCACTCATTGATATGATAACAAATAGAAGAGTTTTGTAATTCTGATTGGAAGAAATATAAATTGAAAAAATGATGACAAGTGGAATCATATCATCATCAAAATTGCCAAAGTTATCAATTAAAAAAATCCCAATGGACAAGGATATGATGAATGTCAGCATATTCCTAACTTATTCAAATTCAAATAATATTATTAGTTCAATGGATGGAAGCAACTGTTTTAAGTTCAAATAATAGAAGGTTGTGGGTCAGGGTTCAACAATTTAAAAACTGTTATTTTTTATTCATTGTAAAAAAAAACTATACAAGAAGAAATTATTTTATAATTTTTAAGTTGAATATTGAGCCCATTCTACAATTAAATAAAGGGATTTAAATTCTATACCTTACTCCTGTAGTATTTGATTGTTTTTTCTTTTGATACCATATTTTTCCTATATGAATGAAAATATTTTTTACTTTGAATGTGAAATTTTGAATTAACATTGATGTACCAAAGCTACTGAAATGATGTGTGGAATATTTTCACATAATAATACTTCTTGGTGCAAAAACTACAACACTTAATCAGCCAAACTGAAAAAGATTCCAACAAGAATAATTATGGATGTTTGATACATAAATAGTAGTTTTAACACTTTCAAATGGTGTCTTTTTATGGTTGATTTATTTTATTTGATCTTGAACAACTGCTCAAATGTAAAAAATTAAAATTCCAATGTATGTATTACTGTTTTAGGCTTTAAAAGCACAAAGTTTAAAATATTAACTTCATTTAAAATCTTTATTTCCTGTTGAGATGAGGGCTGTTCAAGTGAAGGGTATGAAATCTTATGAATGTGAATTTTTGTACCACTATTTCCAATTCTTTTTTTTATTAGTAAGAATTGATTTCAAGCCTTTTTGATTTTTCATATTGGCAAGATAACCGGGATAGCCAGAAAAATAATTATTCAAAAGTATCTGCCCTATGGCAAACAAACACTTCTAGAATCTTCAGTTTTACTCTCTATTTTAAAGAAAGTGAAAGTTGATAGAGTAGAGATTTACTCTTACCAATCCATTATATGCAATGTTGTATTCTATTACAAAAAACTTTATAAAAGCAATGTAGTTTTCTAAATTCCAATTGCCCTAAGATGCATCAAAACTCTGTATTGTTACCTTTAAATTATTTTGGCACTGAAAAACTTCTTCATTTAGTTCTTGCACACTTGTGAACCCTCTGACTCTGAAATTTTTGGTCACACCTCAATGTCTATGCCCTTTCTTCCTCTTATGCTTGAATAAAAATGTATGATTTGATACAAGAATAATGTAGTTTGATTATTAATTATTATTTTTATTCATTTGAAAATAAGAACTTTGAAAACATCCCATTAGGAAAGTAGAGTAGATTGTTCTTTGTACATAATTTAGTAGAATTGATATTATTGATTTCTATGTTGATGATATGATTTTTTCTTTGCCAATTAGTCATGAATTTTTAAATGGAATATATGAGCAGGTTTGTTAAGACAAACATTTCAACTCTAAAACAAAATCATCAATATTAATGTCTTTATCATTGTCAGGATTAGTGATCTCCTCATCTTCCCAAGATAATGATGACAAGAAATCATCCAATTCCAACAAAATTTCATCCATACCAATGAAGGTTTATCTTGCTCTCAGCAACCAACAAATCATGTTTATGGTCAATCATGTAAGAAAAACCCTAGTTTATCTCTTGAACATAACAATAATATTCAAATGGTCCAGATCAAGGGAAATAATGTTACACATCTTTTAAGGGTAATTAAAGAACAACTGTCTTGGTCACAATATAGTATGTTGAGTGGAAATTTCATAACAGGAAACAAGTTTATTCCATCATATACAAGATTGAAAATAGAGAACAGACCATCATTGATACCAACAAAGCCACCATGGTTTCTGAAGAAATAACATTGGTACCTGGTGAAATCTGAACAACATCATACAAACTTTACTTGTACAGTTGTTGCAAGATTAAACTTCTTGAAATTCAAATTTGAATGGAGTAATGAAAAATATTTTAATGAATTCATAACTATATGTCTTATCATTCTTTAATTTTAGCATTGTGGGTTGAAAAATATTTTAGATTGTAGTATAGCAATAAATTTCCCCTTATTTCAACTTTGTCACTTGACAAACTTTTGATGTCAAAGGTATTGGAAGGTGTATAATATGTTGCAGTAATGTATCATGGATAACTTGATCAATGTTGCTGAGATTGAGACTTGAACTTTTAATTCACATTGTTTGCAAGGCCATATTAGCAACATCAGCATTTATTTGGTTGTCTTATTTCTGTATTTAATGTAAAATTCATCTGAGTAAAAAAGTCTGCAGATATATATTGAATGTAATTATTACAAGGATATCAGAAAGAATCTTAATGGGGATTGGTTAATGTGTAATTATTCTTGGTTCCAAATAATACAAAACACATTATCTAGATCTGAAATCTGATTGAACATTATGTGACAAGGTAGCAAATATCAAAGTTTTTATTTATGTTGTTATTTAAAATTATTATTGATTTCTTTGACTTGAACATAAACACCACCAATGATACAATAAGTGACTGTCTGTCTTAATAGAAGAATTATGTTTTATATCCAAAAAGTTACAAAATTTAATTTGAAAGTGAAGAAATGATTAATTTATCATCACAGTTTCAGTAGTATATTAGATAGATGTACAATACAGAGTATGCTCATATTGATGTGGGTGTGGGACAATTCTCTCACTTTTTTGCTCCTCTTTGAACTAATTATCTGGGAAAATTTTGGTAAGTGTATAAACTTCTAATACTGTTTTATTACTGAGAAGAAGAATTAAAACAAACACCAGAAAAATTTTTAAGGATCTATATATTTGGAAGCTCATTGTTGACAAAATTCTTATGAAGTGTTATCCATGAGTATATACCAACTAAAGTTTTTAAATAAATGGGGCTCTTTCTAATAAGTCTAGCTTTACTATAGGTAAAGAAAGGGATCTTCAACAGACAAGTAGGTAAAGAACAACAATCACAATTTCCAAAATAATCAAATAAAGACAATACTCCTCTAAGTCTTTGAATTAGACTAAATAAAGAAAAGTTTAGAAAATTCATTCAAATTCAACAATTAAAACTCAATGGTTGTGGGATACAGGATAATATCTACATAATAATTCTCTAGATCATCACAGATCTTACTATCACTAGACCAATGTTAATACATTCAGTCAAAATAGGATTTTTGGATTTTTTGTTTCCTTACATATATCTTACTTAAAAAAAACTTTAAAGCAAAGGGTAACAGATATTATTTTCAGACTGAAAAAGTCAAACAAGTTGAATATGAGTTGACAGTGCTATAATTTTCAATAAAAGTTAATACATGCTTGTATTACCTGGGTGTATCAATATTAATGATACCAACTAGTTTTTACTGAGATTTTTATTTTAGTTAATGGAGAACATTACTTGTATGTCTGTAAAAAATTAGCAGCAAAATAAACTAAACATTTTATGGAGGGGGCTTGGAGGACTGAATTCTGAGCCCCCCAAAAAGCTGAAGATTTCCCAATGACAAATTATTTGTTGCCAATGTTTATAAACAGCCAGTAGAACAACACATGATGTAAGAGTTGATAACATTTGTTGGTATTTGTCTGCAAATAATAGTCAGCAACAAGACACCCCCTCAATATATTGAGAAGGTAACAAAAATAATTTTGATGAAAATCTATTACAAAAATCAGTAACATTGCAGTATTCAAATGCACAGCACTGAAGGATTATTTCAATAATGTGTAGCAACAAACTGTCAAAAATGAATAAACTATAACTTCTTATTGATTCAAGAAGAAATATCATACAAACTAGAAAGACTATTTAAGGCCTAAAATATATACCATGAAGATGGATATAACCACAGTAAAAACCCAATCATTCTGTTTTCTTTTGTGGATGGATTATATGGAATAATCTGAAATTAGAAAGAGTAGAAAGTAGAAAAAGTAAAATTGAGTCATCCCATATGCCTCGTAAAGAGAGCAAAGACAAAACAAGGGCCCTGATGGAAGTAGAAATAAAAATAGAAACTAAAGTAAAAGTATTCTGCAAACTGAAACAATACAATATTTTGCAATAGAAAGAGATAGTATAATAAACTTCTGAATGTATGCACTAAGGTCTGAGGTTTGATTTTGATAAATGTAGGATAATGTTTGTGACAACAGAGGAAGGGATGTGATTTTCATGAATAATGATGCGGATATTCAATTAGAAGTTGGATATGATCATAAATGCATTTGAAATGGGAATTGGGAATCAATATTGATGATGTTGACAACATTGATATGTTGACAAAATTTGGTCAAAGTCAGTCACCAATATTTGAATGTTAAGGTTTTTGCATGATTCTGAAATAAAATATAAATATTTTTAGTAACCAAATGCATGAATGTTCATAGTCTTCATCATTGCCAAGTTAGCTGTAATATAATTTAAAGTATAAAACAGAAAATGATAATAAAGCATATTCCAAATCTATCCTAATTAGATTAGCCATAAGAATGTATTTGTCTCCAGTTTTTATTTAAAAGAGTAATGATATTACTTATGGTTACAGTTTTCATCACATTTACTAATAAATATCTTTGATCTTGTACTGGACACTGGTCACTCACATTTTAGGTAGTAAATTTGTTTGTAACATTATTCTTTTCATTTCAGGAAAATTGTATGCTAACAGACAACAAAAGAATGTAATTAATTATTATTTAATTGAAGCAAAAAATAATAAAATATTTTTTCAAGAACATATCATCACATGCTGTTTATTTTTCATTCAAATAAATAAGAACAAAAATATCAAGAATAGATGTTATTTAGCAACCATTTTTAATTCAAAACCAGTTCATGTATAAACTCATGCTATCAATCTGTAAATTAACAAAAATAGGTATGTTGAAGCAAACAATTGTTTTTTTGAGAATCACAGAACATTGTTGTGCTCAGACTCAGAGTGAAAGTGAAAATGCTTTCATTGGGTTTTATTTCTTTAACAACAATGTTACTACAAAAATTTCCTAGTTTCTGTTGAAAATATTAATCAAGTTGCCACACACTTTAAATTGAAACAATCTTGGAAAGAAAAGCTAACATTTTTCAATTATATCTTTTCATTATATGAACAACATGAGGGCAAAAAAGTATTCTTGGACTTTAAAAGTGAACTTAAACATATATGTGATAATGATCTAAGCCACAAAGAATTTTTCATTAGATAATTGATGATACATTAGTAAATCTTTTCAATCATTGGAAAATGTCTGTGATAGATTGAGAGCTGAGTAATCCAATGGAAAAAAGTGGAAGCATGATCAAATGATCATGTAAAAGTTAAATACACCTCACCAAACAGTAAACACAAATGTTCAATCATGACCTTTTGTTCATTGATTGGTAAATAAGATGTATTTGTGAATTATTTCTTACTTTAGAATACAGTTATGAAGTTAACTTATATCACTACCACTGTCAAAAGTAAAGTAGAAGCTGTTAGTGATGAGTGGTAAGTGATAAGTTACAATAAAGATCATTTACACACTAATAATTATTTATTGTACTATACAAGAACATTGTGCATACTTTTATTCATTTTTCATGAAGGTTGAAACTTAACACCAGAAGAAAATACAGTATACTTTAATCCATATTGACATACTTAGCACCATTATGTACATGTGGAAAACTATTCATCCAGCATTATACGAGAAAAATAAAAATCTTATTTTTGGTTGTTGAAATGAATCTTAATGGTGTTTTTGAATACCTTTCTTTTACATCATTTTTATATTTATGAACAGCATCTGATCAGTGATCAGTCAACAAATTTATATAAGTAAATTGATATTTTAAACTTGACAAACAACTAGCATGTTTAACAATTGATCATCATATCATTCTAGGCACTTCAGACAAACATATGATATGGATAAAAAAGAGTGTGGTTGGTAGATTTTATTTGGTATTTCTATTGGTAAATCAAATGAAAGTATTGACAGGCAATTTCAACTACTAATTTTTAGAGTACTGATACCATGGATTTAATTATTTGGCAACAAAATCAATTTGTGAATATTCTATTTCAGGCTATTGGCAAAGAATTTCTTCTATGCATTCATACCTAACAATCAATGCTCACAACCTCTACTCTGTAGCTGTTTCAGGAAACTTCTGGCTCTGCAAAGGAGGGGTGACTATCCTTGTTCACTAGGAGTGTTACTGTTGTAACACAAACCTGATTCAAGGCAGTAGACTTTCCTGTAAATTTATGTAGAGAGTACTGGATCTTGTTACATTATCATTATGAAAAACTCCCATACAAAGTTGATGAATGGTAAAGATAAATAATTAGACCTCAACTATCAGATAAACAAAATAATTGAGGAGAAAAGATTTCTCTACCAACAACTTCTTTGATTGTATCCCCTGTTCATATTCAAAGCACTTCTCTATGGTTGTAGATGCCATTCAACAGACTTATGTTAAGACAATCACCAATGGCATCAATCATAATCAAATACACTGCTAATTTAAGTTTATTCTTCTCCTCTGTCTTCATTTTCTGACCTCACTACCAGTTCTTATTGGAAATCCACCATTTGCTGTTGCATTTTCATACACTGCAATTACCATATTAACACAAAGCCTTAGTTGCTGTTTTGCACTTGCCTTTGACCAATGATTCAGTCACTACAGTGTGCCACTATCCACTTAATACTCCTGAAAATTGGCTTTTGATTGGATAGCTGATGGCATATTCACCAAACCAGCACTAGAAGAATATTCTACCCTCAATGACTGCATCTTTTGCTCTTGTACATGAGCAAGCCAACCAACTTATCTCTCCTGTCACCTCCAATGCAGCAAATGCCAAACCTGCATTGCAAAGCAGATTGTCTATGTTATGGCATCAACCAACTCCTTCACAGACTTCCATAGCTTTACCAACTCCTCATTAGTTTTGATTGCATTGAGTGGCTCATCCACCTTACTTTTAACCTCAGCTGTCAACAATGTACACCCTTCCTCTACATTGTCAAGGGAAGCCTCCAATACACAACCATTATCATAGCCCTCCTCATCTCATACAGCATGCAGCAGCTGCAAAGGTTGTATCAGCAAGCAATCACAACCTGTTTGTCATGGCTTCACTTGACACCCAGGGTTGCCAGTGACACATCTACTCAACCACATATCCATCATCTCCCCCCCAAACATCACCAGAATCCCAATCCTTTACACAAAACTTAATGTACTCTTTGATTAAAGCCTCTTTCAATTATTTGAAGCCCTTAAAGGATGGTGACAGCTTATAGTCACATGCCTGTATCAAATTAAAAGGAGGGCACATCATCTTATTTGCCATCTTAATAATCTCTGGAGCCATAGACCACAGCTGCTTTACTACAGGATTGGCTCCTTCTCCTGAATCCAGAGACACTGGTCTGCCTCCAAGAAGACAAGATTGATTAAGAAGTGATCAATGCAGTCTTCATCTACAGACAATACCATGTCATTCACATTAAAAGTTGGCCACTGTAGCATACCAATTCAAAGTATTGAAACAAATTCAAAGAACTCACTCAATTACTCAATTCTATGTATACTTTCTCCTTCTTTTTTGTTACTTTTGAGTTGCCTTTGAAATTCCTGTAGCCTGCCTCCTCAGTGTTTCTACTCCATTGGCAAAATTAGCAACAATAAACACCTGCTTAACCATTCTCATTTGACCAAAGGAATGACCTCCAGGTTTTGATATCAAGTATCAAGGCTTAGGTACATCATCATGTAAAAAAGGAAGAGACATGCTATTGTTGACTCTGTGACAATATTATATGCTTGGTTGTGATACATATCCCATAATTTTAGAGAATTCAAAGTGCTGCCATACACAAGAAAATGGCTTGATATTGTGCATGCACACACATTCAGTCAACAAAATAGTTCCAGATCTGAAAGAAGAACAAAGCCATGACAACAGCACCTACATACTCCACTTCATAATCAACAATGCCATTGTTGACCCCACCAACCAACTTAGTGACTGTATATAGTGATGTTTTAGTGATGTCAAGAGATGGAAAATCAGATCCAATGAAAATTCCTTTGAATGGACAAGCTCACTTGAAACACCAACTTGATGGAGACAGTCAACATCATGCACTAGAAACCTAATAGACACAAATGATGAGCCCCCAATAACCTGTTATATTGAATTCTTGTTTTTGTGGTACAAGTCTGTCAATTAACAGTAGTTCTTTTTGCCAGTGTCAAAATTGCAGAGTGTAGTCCTTACATCATCCTGATCTGCTGAAACTGAATCCACTGCCCAATTGGTGAATGAGACTTTGCAGCCGCAAGTATTTCTCTTGAGAACAGTGTCATTTGCCACTTGAAAGATTTGTGTAAAATCTGAGGCCTTGTTAGTTGTCTGGCAGTGCCCACCAATGATCAAAAATGGAGAGATGCCATGAGGAGAATATTGAAATAACAGTGTGATTGCTTTCACCTCATTGACCAGTTTGATTGTCTTGTCCTTGTATTTTCTACCAAGAGATTGTTTGAGTTCGTCAGGACCAAGATCATTATTTCTCACTTTGTCAAGGGGGTAACATAGTCTCATGATTATGCAAAAGGCAGACAACACTTCGTGCACCTGGGCAGGATTTGTCCTATTAAGAGATAGAGAAGACTACCCTTTTTGTATCTGGGTTCACACAGAGTTTAATTTGGGATTCAACTTTCCTACAGTGCTGGAAAACACAGCACATTAGCAGAGTGGTGAGTTCATGTCAGCCAAAGAGAAAATTTACAACACAGACAGTACACACTTAACTCACAAAATTGTTTTTTTCTGATTTTAACACAGATTCCCAATGGTATTTCAAAGCAAGTTGGTTCAGTCATTGCCCACACGGCCCTCAAAGGCTGGTCATAGCCATCTCTGCTGCTGTCATCTGAATGTGCTTAGTGCCTGAAAGAATTTGCTGAACCAACTACTAGAAGAGCAGATGTGAAGAGTTATGATCTGAATTATTTTATGAGGAAGCTACTACCAAACTGCTGTATGAGTCTGACCTGCACACATGCCTAGTAAGGGTAAGCCTAGGCCACAACAGCTCCAGGCATGGGCAAATAGTCATGTGGAAGTTATGACTTGCCTTGTCATGTCTGAGGAGTGCTAGGACTAGGTTTAACAGAAATTAATCAACATTCCTGGGTAGTTCAACCCTTTTGTCAAACCAGACAACTCCCTTGCTAAAATTGCCATGAAAACATCACTAGCCGCCATTTCCAAGAAATTTGGATTCCTGCTCAGATCCTTTCTTAAATTTTACAAAAAATCATAGCCCCAGGACCAAGACACAGCTCACTTGTCATTGCACTTGCCAAAGTTCAGACTTATTGCTTTCTCAATCATATACTTTGCATATTGCACAAGTTTGAGTGCCTTTGACTTCAAAATGAGTCCTTCCCCAATTAGTTCTTTGTCTCTTATGTTTTGGAAAAAGGTGCAATCATCTTCTATACAATGAGTTCTGATAGTTCAGATGTAACACAGCAGCCAAAACACTGTTTCAGATCAATCAACTGCCCCAGGAGCCACTGGCCAGCATTTCTGTTGCTGCAAAGCCTATGGAAATCTCTGAATTTACCACACACCACTCCTCTGTCCTTGCAGAGGAAAATTTTTACAACATCACAATCCTTTGCCTGAATGCTAGTTTGGTTCTTGTACATACTAAATAACCATAATTTATCACACTTGATTGTAAAATTATTCCTCACCAAGATAATTTCCTTTGCATTGCCACCAAAAAATGCATTCAATATACCAGCACACTCACATGACCTGCCATGTGAAGATACATGCAAGGCACTGTTAGAATTGGATGAAAATAGTAATATTTTTGAAATGCCCACATCAATAAACTTACACTTTCATAAGAAGTCTTTTACCTTTGCATTCCACATCAGTGGGCCAGAAAAATGCCAGTGCCCTTTTTTCCTCCCACTGGCATGGAATGCAAAGGAGTAAGACTTTGTGTGTAGTTGTCCATAGACATTTTTCTTGTATTCCAAAAAACTCTGATAAAACCCATTTTTTTATTGTAAACTTACTTTTACAAAATAAGCATTTGGAATACAAGAAAAATGTCCTAGGATGACTACTTCAATTGCTATTACTGTAGCATTTGCATCAACTTTGACTTTGTTGTTTATGGTCTGCTGCCCTGCATCAAATGGACTCCCCATTACAACAACACGAGCAGGAATTTGTAGTGGGGTGGAATAAAAAAAAACGATTCGGCTTGGGCTGCAACTTTCAATCCCTGTCAATTTCAGTTTCAAGGTTTTTCCTTCTTTCTGATCCTTGTGCTTTCATGTGTGACATGGAACATTTGTGGCCCTTACAATTTGTCTTGTGATCATCCCAGAGCTTCAACTCCAAGCCCATCTTGCCTTAAGTTCCTCACTAGCCCTCCCCTTGTAATTCCTGCATGGAACACAGGCAAAGAATTTTCTGCTTTTGTGATAATGATTGATCATCATTTGTGTCCCACCCAGACACATTTTGGCATGGATCTCTACAGGAAATAGCTTGATTGTCACATTGTCACACCTTTCCAACCCACATTTTGTTTCTTGCTTTGCTCATAAATGTTTCAACCTATTAAACTTGCAAGAATTGAATAATTTGCAAGTCTCACATATTGGGGCTGTAGGAATTTCAAAATGAATGATAAAATATAGAATTTACCTTTGATAGTAGATTTTTCTCAGGGATTGGTGAGTTTAACTGCGTGAATGTAGCCACTGCATCATGTTCATACACTTCAACGTCAGTTTTGTTGGATTATGATTTATTTCTTGATGAGTTGTCTTCTGTGCAGGGATAATCCAAATTTGCTGCAGCAAGCAGAATGGATGGGATCACATTTTGGTTGGGGGAGCAGTGGTATTTTTTTGTTGCTGTTGTAAATTCCAAGTGACGGCATGATGGGCACTAGTGATGGTCTTCAATGGCATTGGCTAGTAACAGAAATGATGAAATGTCATGGGAGGATTTTTTAGTGGTGAAAACACACAATAGATGGTGGGGCTCTGTGGTGGAAGATGGTTGATTTTTTGTGATCAAAAATGAAAAAATCTGGCAATTTTGATAGGTTATCTCTTTGGTTCAAGAACCAGAGTAAAAGTGTGATGCCCATAAAATCTGAATGCGTCTGCTTCCTTGTTTACCCTTGCTTGCTTTTTCTGAGGTGATGGACAATACTAGTCCCTATGATAAATATAGGTGAAGATGAACTTTTTGTTTATGCATGAAGATGCACACACAAATAAAAAATAATATTGGCTTTTACTGGTATTTTCTAGCACTACTGTGTGTAGGTGTAGTACTTATGTATAATATTACTTATGTGAAACTAACATGCCAGACCAGATATTATTGAAGATTGCTCCTATGGCTAAATAAGTAGTACAATACTTACAATACAATCCAGTTTCTCAAACAATTGAAAATAGATGGCGCGAGGTTGAGAAGATGATGTCATCTTTCTCAATTCGAAAAAACATATTGATTCTTCTGTATGGGGCGCACGGTGTAAGAAGTGACAGGCAGAGCGAGGAATTTAGCTGTGTTATGGTACAATAGTATTACTAGGTAAGTATTACCTACTATGGTAACTCTAACTAGCCCTATCTACCTCGCTCTACTTCTTAAGGTAAGTAGGTATTATGTAGGTAGATATTTTAGGGAGGGTACAATAGCAAAAGGAGTGTTACGTATCTTCTAAGTACCAAGTGATCAGTTACTGACGGGTTTTTAGTTACATACACATCATGTACTCATTGTACATACGTATTTAAATTCCCTTTCTGACACACAGAACAAAACCCCAACTCCCAACACAAAAGCAGGAAAAGATCGTGAACTCACAAACGAATTCCTCTCCTATCCCATTGAACCAATTCCTATCCCGCACAAAACAACGAAGGAATTAATTAGTGAAACCAAGGTGAGATCAATAACAATTCCTTGCTGCCTTTGCTTCCCCTTGCTTGGCTGGGCAATGAACGAGAACCTTCAAAGCTTGGGTGGACACAATCTGAACGTTCTGCTTTGCTTCTCCCCAACTATGCCAACCCGACATCCTGTTTCTGCGGAGGTCTCGTTGATTTGACTCCAATGCTGTCGGCTCTTGTTTCCGCTTTGTTGATGGTGGCTGCTCTAAGAAACGTTCCGTGACTGCGAGACTGGTTACCATACTTCCTTCCGAAAGCTATCGGAGATGAGGATATGGCGATGCACGTGATGTGCTATTACTTACCGAAACTCCGTTTGGCACAGCGCTGTTAGTTTGTGTGTCCATCATGATCGAAGTGAACATTCTCCATCCCCAATGATAAACTTCTGACACAGTGCTAACCCCAATCCAAAATGCCTTCGTTTGTGTCCCAACCATCACGTCCATGCACCCCATCAGCATCCAACCATGGCTCGCTATTACCCCCCCCACCAAACCCCCGTAGTCGTCACCGACAATGACGTCCTCTGCGGCCGCGGAGTCAACATCGCCGCCCACCCCGGCAACGAACGCTTCCGCACCCTCGTCACCACCCGCGCCGACGACAACTACTGCGAAGCCTACTCCGTCACCGAGAAGAAAGCCCTGGCCGAAGAGATTGTGCGTCACATCAATTCGCTCGATCCCCCGGGACGATTTCTGAAACGAGAGGGACGGGGGCAAGTGACGCGGGGTCTCAATGGTCCTTGGGAGGAGTTGAGTCATCGTGAGGCGGTGAAGAAGACGTGTCAGGCGTTGAGGGATTGCAATAGGACTGATAGAGAGACTTATGCCAGTGGCGTCAAGGCTCCCGCGGACGTGGAAAAGATCATGAAAGAGAGGGCGGAATCGGGACTGACGGGGAAGGATTTTGCAGCCAAAGCGGCGGAGGAGCTGAAGGTGGAGTACCAGCAAAAGTTGAAACAAGCCATGGAAGAGGCAGGGGTGCCTTCGGACCAGATTGAGGAACAACTCAAGAGGCAGAAGGCAGACCCGACCTATGTGGTGCCGGGGTTCACTCTCACTGCGGACGGGACGTATCAGCCCATTGCCGTTCGCCCCCCCGAGGTCCAGGTGGGAATAGCCATAGGACCGGATGGCATGCCCATCCCAGCCGCAGATCCAATCATGGCAGCCACCATGCCAGTAATGTTTTCTCAATTCCCCCATCCTGCCGTGGAGATGGCCCCCATTGACGAAGAGGCCCAAGCCGCCGCACGATTGGCAGCGGGATATATACACCCTTCCGAAAGGGCGGCGAAAGCGGCGGAGGCAGAAGAAGCAGTAGCTGCCGCAGCCGAAGAAGCCGCAGCGGCGGTGGACGCCCTGGACTCTGCCGAAACGGCACAGCAAGAGTTGGCACAACAAGCGGCTGCAGCAGCAATGCCAGAGGAAGCTCAGCAAGCTGCGGAACTTGCTGTGGCGATTGCACAAGATGCTGTGAATGCTTTGACGGAATCGGTGAAAGTAGAGACTGGGGAGGAGGGGAATGGGGAAGAGAAAAAAGTGGAGGGGGATGCTGATGGTGTTAAGGTGGAGGGTACTGCGGATGCTGTAAAAGTTGAGGCTACTGCGGACTCTGTAAAAGCAGAAGGTGCGGCCGAGGCTGTGGATGCCCTGAAGGAGGGGGAAGAAATCCATGTTTGAACATGCAGTTGACGTCTCAGCTACATGATGTTTTTTATCACACATCAGCATTCGATTATTACTTTCATCACATCACTTCTTGTTTGGAAGACTGGGGCTGTGCCAAACCCAACTACATGTCAGTAAGACCTGAATTTGAGAGAATCATCAGAAACCGGCTTCCGAGAAGACTCACCACACTCTCAAAGAGTTGCTTGTGCATTTCTAGTCATCAACTCTCATCAATTTTTTCATATGTTTCTTCGTTTGGCGTCATCTTGAACAACTTAACACGCGAAGTAAAACAATAAATAATAGTACTAGTATTTTGAACTTCTTCAATTGCTGTTGCCTCAATTCCATAAGGTGTCACCAATTATGACTCGGCTTGAAAAAATTCCACAATAGACAAATCCAAAAAGAAAACCTCCACGGATGATGCTCGTGTCAATATTAGTGCTGTACCACTACAATTGATTCATTATGGTTATCTCTGTCGGTTGTAAACTTTGTATCAGTTTTGGTCTGGCCGTTTGTGGATTCAGGTGAGAACAGAAGGAAATACTTGATTATACATCAAAAATAAATTTATGATCGTGACAATTTTCTGAAGACCATATTTCAAGGCACCAACACATATCTTTTAGATCACAATATCAAAGAAGACCTGGTAAATCTGCCAAGATCATTTTGCTTGTTTGAAGGGGTTTGTGTCAAGATATTGGTTTTATGTTATTGTGACAAAAATGAGTTAAGCAGTCTGTCTCTCGTAAGATGATTCTATTTGTTTTTGTTCATGGCTTGGCGGAATTTCGTCCTTTTCATTTCACAACATTAGTAGTGCCAGAATTCAGTGATGCAGCAGATGTGGGCATTTTGACACAGACAGAAAGTTCTTCTTGCAAAGATTGCCCCCTGAAATATCCTTTCATATTTCTAGTTTCAACTCACTCTTTGATTTCTTCAGCACACATTAAGCTGAAAACACAACAGTTGTTGCATTTTTGAAGAAAAAGCACTTATATTAAAAAAATAGTTCGTAATTAGTGGTACTTCTCTTCAATGGGTTTTGACATTGAACTTGCTAAGCTTCACTAAGATTGCAAAAACAAAATTCAGAGTGCTGAATTGTAAAAGCTGTTTGAATCCTACTACAATGATTTTGTATTTTTTTGTGAGAAAACACAACTATTGTTATGTGTTCTTCTTATGCATCACCCAAACAATATCGAAATCTAAACATACCACATAGGAGGTAAAGAGTGGGGGTGATAAATAGATTAATGAAACAAAATTGACAAACCTTTTTTCTGGTGAACACTGCAACTGACGTAGATATATGCAGGAGCAACATGAAAACATATTTGACTAATAACTGTGAACTTTGGAATGTTTTATATCCTAGCCCCAA
Source organism: Thalassiosira livingstoniorum (assembly GCA_036939595.1). Lineage (NCBI taxonomy): Eukaryota > Bacillariophyta > Thalassiosirophyceae > Thalassiosirales > Thalassiosiraceae > Thalassiosira > Thalassiosira livingstoniorum. The sequence continues at coordinate 2,189 of JALLOT010000047.1, read as the reverse complement.
CCTAAAATGGGAAACTTGTGATATCCTATATATTATATTATAAAAAAGATTTCCTCCCATGTACCCAAAGACAAAAACATCCATAAATGATGACACTAATTTATTAACTAACACTAACAGTGATATTCTGAAGCACTGAAATAAAAGAGATCTTTGCTAAAGGCAAAAAGGACCATAGAATGCATGCAGAATACACATAGACAATGCAGGCTTGTAAAAAAAATGGTTTGATCAAAATTATAGACATACTGCTAGTATTCAAAATTCTACAGTCACCTTAAACCAATCCAGAAAAATGACACATTCCAACAACATTAAGCTGAAATCTTGAAGTACATTTGGCAAAGCCATCTCTTTTCTGTATGAAGTCATGTCATTTCAATATGACATGGCAGTTGATTACTGCATGTAAATGTGATGTTCTAAACATCAAAGAAAACCCAACCAATTGCAGCATCCAGGTGCAAAAGGACAATGATTTAACCCCCCCAAGTAATTGTTCTGGGTTCAATTGGTTGGGTTTTGGTTGAGTTATCCAACTCAATGTGTATTTACTAGGGGCCGCCGGTGAATATCATTTTTTTTTTGCCAAATGACAATGGTTTGGATTTGGTAATATCTGTAGTATCTTCAGATGTCTCCATCTCCAAAGGTGAGTGTTGGTGGCACAAATGTGCTGACAACACAGCTGTCATGGTCATTATCATTTTTATTTCTAAATTAGTAATTAGGTCTACCTAATCCTATGGTACTATAGTATGATACAACACCTAATTAAAAAAATGGAAAAGATACTGCTAATGCTGCCGCCAATGATTGCATAAAAACAAAGTGCCTACAAGCACAATGGAAAAGAAGCGGCTTTTGCTGCCTCCCTTGCTATAGTACTTGTAGCGCAAGCAATAAAATCAATGAAAATTACAGCAGCAGACATGATGGTGCCACGGTTGTAAAAATGGTTGCTATTTTTTGCAGCTGTCATGGTGGTAAATGACAGCTTCAGTGGTAGGTTGTTGTTGATTTTTGTTAAAAAAGTGAAAAATTATAAAAATGATGGGCATGGGAATTGAACCCTCATGCCACTACGTGCACACATGCACATGTAAACAGTATATACCAGTAACAGTTTCTGGTTATTTACAACATTTTCCACAACTTTTTTATTAAACACTTTAAAAAATTGAAACATACCAGTTCTACACAAAACCCTGTAGAAGGACGACTGTGTCATTTTATTACAACACACCTTTTTTCATTAAAAAAAAACAATTTCATCAACACCCATCAGAGGTGGGCCATAGAGAGGCACATAAACAATATCAAACAATCACCCAAGTATACAGATTTAGTTGTTGGACCATGACCAATATGACTGTTCATTGGGATTTTCATAGTATTGGTGTTTACATATCATGAAACCTCTCTACTCTCAACAACTCAGAAGAGTGTCATATTTATATGATGATGTAATACTTAGGACTATAGACAGCATCTTGGAAAAAGTCAATTGTACTCCCTGCAATATTTGGGATGAGAAGTGGCAAGAGATTAAGTAGTAACAAAAATATACGTAAGCAAGAAAGAAGTGTGGCTAAGTTAAATGAGAGTGCTGTACAAAAAGTATTATGAAAAACAAACTTGGTCTACACATTCCAATGTAGATGAGTACAATGCCATTCCTAGAGATTTATTGGGCCTGCTAAATCTTTTTGTGGACCAAGTAAAAAACTAAGCTGTAGTAAAAGAAAGTGTGAAACAGTCTATCTTGATATTTTACATGGCTGCATACTAGGTAAGAACTCATAACTTAAGAGAACTGGTAATTTTTTTGATAAATTACAAAGCAACATTTGTAAATAACAACAGTTCACCACAGTCATATCGTCCTACCAATAAAAATCATTAGTACCATGCATGATGAGCAACGAGTTGGAAATATGTCCAAATAAAAATAAAATAAAAATCTTTCAAATTTTGTCAGGTTTTCTTTATATTGTAGGGCCAACCTATAAAAAAGCACCAAATGTAAATGTAGAATACAATCAATATTGGAGATATTAAGATAGTAATTATGCCTTAAAACATCTCCATAACATGATGAAAAACAAGATAAAATGTGGGAGGCTTGAAAATCTAATTTTTGAAAATGCTCCATTTTTCATGTTTAGTACTTCAATACAACATAGTAT
>JALLOT010000046.1:0-32246 GCA_036939595.1 Thalassiosira livingstoniorum | reverse complement strand
TCGAACAAAGATCGGCACCACATACCGTCATCGCAAACCACATAAACATCACGATTCTCAAATTTCCATATCAGACAATGATGGAAATTCAAAAAGAAAGAAGTTAAAGAATAACTTACTTTTCTTGCTCCTCAGAACCTGACAAAGAGTTTCCAACAAGTCCCACTCTTTCGCACTTAGACTTGATGCAACTGCGTGCAAAGTCACCCGAGAATTTGAATTCGCAGTCGTTCCATCATCCTTCCTGTTACGATTGAAATTATCCGATGATGATGCAATGCCTCCCAAATTGAGAAGAGCGGAATATCTATCATGAGCCATGTGGAAAATCTCCTCCGTTGAAAGTTGACGAATGGAATCTTCAAATTCGTGCCATGAACAAGTGGTGGTGGAATAAGTGTCGGAAATGGAATCTGATTTTTTGGAGTTTTCGAACGATATTTTCAGACGTTTGTTCGACGATTTGATTTCTTTGGCTGCGTTGTTGGAAGAAGATGGCGCCGGTTCAAACAACTCTCGCTTTCCACCTTTAGTGTTGTTTCCATTGTTGTAATTATTTCCACTTTTTGGTGGCGTCGCGATTTTCCCGCCAGTTGGTTGCGCATTGGCATGTTCCATACCGACGACTACTAGAACTTCGCCTCTACAATTCTGAAGATCATCGCTGGCCTCACCTGCCTTGTCGCCACCATCGGCAGCGCTGGCAACGACACCATCGTCAGTGCCATACGAATCGTCCGCCTCATCGGCCTCGTCGGTCTTATCCGCCTCCTCGTCGTCCTCATCGTCAGACGTAGATGCGTCGTCTGGCGGAGACACTTTCGCCAAACCTAAAATTCGATCGATTCCCCCAGCTCCATTGACATCATTGGCAACGTATTTTCCAGCGATTTTGGCGCAATTCGACTTCCACGACGTCAACGCTGTCAATGCCGAATGTTCCACTTTGTCGTATGCATCCTTTCCAATTTCCTCTTTGTTGAATAATGGAGTGAGAGTGAGGCTCACCTTCCTAGTGGTTTTAATCATTTTCGCCATTGTGGAGTGCAAATTCGTGTAGTAGTAGATTACGAGTGTGTGTGTGTTGGTTTAGAGCCAACGGATGGCCAGTGGTTTGAGCAGCGTTTGGAAATTGAGAGTGGCGTTGGAGGTCGTAAAATGTAAAATGGAAATTAGTGATCAAGTGCATGCAGTCAAGTGTTGCAGTTACCATTGCTTAGTAAGTAAGTACTTAGGCAGGAGTAGGTAGGTAAGTAGTTAGTAGTAATAAGTAGTAGTACAATACACTACAACAGCAGTTAGTAGTATGTATTATGGTACCATAGGTACTTACTTACTACCTTACCTGCAATATCTACCTAATNTAAAGCATACCAATACTGATACTAGGACTCTTCTATTTGAATTTGGCGCACATCGCTCGAAAAAGGGGCGTTTGGGCGCCAAATTCAAATAGAAGAGTCCTAGTATCAGTATTGGTATGCTTTACAGTTGCACTACCCATAGTTCCGCCAAGTTACGTACCATGCATAGGCAGACAAAATGAATGCACACTTACTTACTACAGATTCAGAAAATGCATGTATTCCTACTTAGTCAGTACTACTATCTACTTACTTACTTACTAACTGTTGTTCCAAGGGTAAAAACTTATTAGTAAGTAGTGCCCTATTCTTGCCTGTGTGAAAGCCATGGTGACAAAGTATCATACCTACTTATGGCAATAAAGCAATACATGTATTTATTATGCATAATGGTGCCTGACAATGAAAAAATGAATGGAATGGAAATGGATCGGAACAAAGAAATCCATACAATTGAGTGGAAATTGTACTGATTGTCATATTATTACACAATTTATGTAGACTTAGATCTGTTGTGCAAACTCTTCTAGAGAGATTGGCATTTCCATTTGCACATGAAACCAGCTGGTTTTGGGTATACTGAAAATTTTTTGATTCCATAAGTGATCAGTCCGAAAGACTGAGCTCTTCATATATTTATTGGTGCCAAATCACACATAGTTAAAGTAATAATTATAAATTTTAACAAGTAAGCAATTTGAAAGTAGTGAATTGGGAATAAAGAAGTCCTCTTTTGATTATATTCTGTGTTTTTGCAAGTTCAATGATACCCTGGATATCATATTTTGATCAACATGCATTGCCTTGTAGTAAATCACATCATTTATCCTTGTCCCATTAAATTCTGGATTTTTTTATTCTTGTACAGAAAGAAGTCAAAAAGGCAACACCCTCATTAACTTCCTGTTCTCAAAGCCAAAAAGTACATATGATCTGCAAAAAATGGCTACAATAAGCATGAAAAACATCACCATATTGAAGTATCAAAATAATGATCAATTGAACAAACAGAGAACAAGACACAAGACCCAAGATGCTGGGGTTGTACAAAAGCATGTTTCTGTGGATTGTTTTGGACCGACTTTGCAAGATATGCCACAACTTCAATTTTTAATACATTGTCTTCAAAAATTAGATACAATTAAAAATAAAGTTGATATATCATGACCATAGTAATCACCAATTGATTTCACTTGAACTAACCAACATCATTTTGACATTTGTGTTACCACAAAACAACAACATAAAAAATTGAAATCAATAATGGGGCTTTAAATATTAAAGGGAATAAGAAAAATCAACTACAAATGACTTAGATTGGTTGGTTTATTATTTATGGGCATAGAGTATGACTTATTATTGTTGGCTATAAAATACTTAGGGTAAAATTTGAACCAAAATGATATATCAAAAGTCAGATAGACTGAAACATTTCTGTTCTTTACACCAAAAACTTTAAAATTGAAAATATTTATTCCTGTGTTTTTATTTAGACCAAAAATGTGAAAAGTGTTGGAATCATAATTGAATTTTAATTTCTGTGTTCAGAGTATTTCAAAACTTAGCAAAAAGTGTATCATTTTTGGGTGATATGACAGCTTGCCGCCCTAGTTAATCGGCTTTTAGTAGTCCATCTGTCTTTTCAAAACATACCCTACTTTAATAAGTAGTTACATTGATTCCAACAAAATTTACATCGAAGATGGCGGCCGTCGATGGGCCCAACAGCTCTTCAGCACAGCCATCACAATGGGGCCAAACATTACCTGAGGATGGATCCAATCGCCTTTACCAATAAGGTGATCAAATCTACCCTCAGGAAACGTTTGATGCCAATCTATAAGTAGATTAACACTAATTATTGCCCATTAATGACGTTGCCAGCATCGCAGATTCCATTACTAATATGGCGTGCTTTTCATTTTAATCATTGCTTTGAACGTTACCTGAGGGCAGATCCGATCACCTTATTGGTAAAGGTGATCAGATCCACCCTCAGGTAACATTTGACGCCATCGTGATGGCTGTGAGGAGCTGTTAGGCCCATCAACGGCTGCCATTGTCAACGTAAAAATCGTCAAAACTGATGTATCTACTTATTAAAGTAGGGTACATATCTACTACCTACGTAGGTAGGTTTTTTACTTTTTTTGAAACAACGGACGGACTACTAAAAGTTGATCCAGCTGTTGTGGTGAGGGTGTTTCATCTAAATAACCAACTTGATCATGGTCATGATTCTTTTTGTCAAATCTATTGGTCTGAGGACATTTGTATGTCACTCCCCCACATCCCAGGATAACAGAAACCCAGATAACCAAAGGTGTGCTTACATATTATCAACCATTAGTATCTGAAGCATTGTGGTGTCACTCCTCCACAACCCAGGGTAAAGGAAGCCCACATCAACAGCAATGTGTTTATTCTTTAGTGGAATTGGTTGGTCATTAGAAACTGTAACATTATGGTCCAACCAGCAGCATAGTATGAATAGCTCAATGTCTGTAGCACTAATAAAATATCAATAATTTTGATGCATACTGATTTGCATATCTAAGCCTTTGATTCTTGGCACATCCCCTTGGCATATTTCCATAATAAAATGAAATGGTCAATATAGCTGCAAGGATACCTTTACAACATCAGTTTTGAGTTTGTTTGTTGACTCTGTAATTAAATGAATATCAAACCCCCAGTGTATGCATAACATTGTATGAGCTGCAGTACATGAAAATGAAAACAGACATTTGAAGAAGGACATTTGATATTTCTTTTTGTTTTATTACTATAAGACAAACCATGTTGTCTTTAAAAATATTATTTAAACAGAAAAATACACTAGGTATTTGTCTACAAATAAAAATTAAGTCATAAAAATGAGCTTCAAAAGATGAAAAATTATTTCTGGCATAGCTATGGTCAAATTTTAAGTTGATTTGTTTCAGTATTAAAAAGATACTATCATGATCACTTACTGACCCATGGTAAATTCTCCTGCAGAGTGATCAAAGCACAGCAGAATTAGAAGCAGAATGATCTGACCAAGGGTATTACAGTGTTAGTGGAGTGTGATCAGATCAATGGATCCAATATAATTTTTTCTTGCTATGTTGAGGGGTGGTTGTCATTGACATTTGTAGTGCTAAAGGAGCACAAGAATTTTTAAACCAACCATTTCACATGTGTTTTGACACTTTAATGTTCTCTCAATGTAGGCACTTTGAATATGGATACAGATTAAATTCATATAATTGAGCCCCTATTATTTTCTTTTTACTTGACTAGATTTTTTCTTCTTTTCCCTGCCAAATGGTGATATTGGTACTATTTAATGTGAGATTGACTCTTTATTATCATTTTAATTTTGAATTCAATATCATATATGGTATTGTTTTTGGTCATTTATAAAACTATTCATAGTATACTTTAAAAAAAAGCAATTCTTGTCCAAGCTCTTCAAATATTTATTTGTTCAGACAGATAAACTGGAGGTTTAATTGCACTGATAATTTTCTAGCAGCAAAGGGGTATAAAAAGAGCTGTTTGATGGCCACATTTGTTAGAAAATAAAATCATAAGCTCCAACCTAACCATAGTCTTCTTCCATTAAAAAATCCTGGACTAAGAATTGTCCCTGTTCTACTGATACCAAGAAGGTTTATATGGGAATAAATAAATTGGGTGATTCAACTTAGCTTTGAAAGACTACTTTTAGGGTAGGAAGGAGTTTTTAAATTTTATTTGGTCAATTGAGTCACATTCATATCTTTGTGTTTGAAAAGTTATTTGATGCAAAACTATGTTTGTTTTATAAGCTCATGACCATCAATAGTACATCTTAGATCATGATGTTTCCATTTGTTTAGTTTTTACAAATAATTAGTTAAAAACTCAAACCAAAGTCAGACAGGTGACAAAAGTATAGAGAGAAATTTTCTACCCCAGGACATTATTCAGCACAATCATGTTTGGTCTTCTGTCAAACAAATGCATCCAACTCAATCATAACTCATTTTTGTCAAACTTATGTGCAAACATGGCAAAAATATCATTAATGATGGTAAATATCATCTCAAATCACTTCTTTGTTCAGGCTATTTTTGTTTAATTTTGTTGGCAATATACCATGGTTACAGTCACCATGAACCAATTTTTCAAACCCTCCTATGACAGTGACTATGGGCATGGTCAATGTATATAAATATTTAAGTTTCATATACGTTCTTGAATATGAGTACTAAAATGATGAAAAGATTATAAAAATCATTTGCAATTATGGTCACTAACTGTTTTTCAAGTTAACTGAAGCATTCTATAAAATAGTTTGCATTTCAGAGTTTATTCATGAACATGTTAGTATTTTTTACTTAACTAAGTACTTGTTTTTCATAATAATGATCCAACAGAAATTATGTCAAAATATCAATAATATATTATCTTTTACAAGTTGAAAACCCTACCGATTAACATTTTTATCATCAATATGAGTCTTCACTTTCTTGATTCTACTTGCTTTTAATCCTTTTTACAAAATGGAAATAAAAATATCAGAAAGTAAAATAAATATTTTATTTGTTATGTGCATTGAAATCAATAGAACTTTGTGTCTTTTGTTTGGTGAATAATTACTCTTTCATAAAAACAAATTTCCTAAATTTCTCATGCTTGTAATTTTTGTCCACTGTATGGTTAATGTATGCCCGTATGTCTATGTTTAAATTGTCTACTTATCATGTGCTCTTATGAAAGAGAGTCATTGATCCCTCCTCAAATCACACAGACTGTTGATCCCATGAACACACAATGTCTCCATCCATGATCATAATTAAAAAGCTTAAAGACAACACTTACAGTGAATGAAGGGTTAATCAACCAACACACATCACACCTAAAGAGAAACAAATAACTGGATAAAACATCAACACACAAAATTCATATTCATTGCAAAAGCATTATATGGTCTGATTAAAAGAACAATGAGGAGCAACCCCAAAGTTAATGTGAGTTTGTTTGTCTTATGTTATGCCAATGTTTAGCCATATTACTACATGCTCTACAGTCCACATGAATGCATAGCCAGTGTCACTATTGACCGACCACAGATGAACACTAGCTGTGAAATTGATCTTAGACAACAAAGGAAGTAGAGGTAAATTTGAGATGTTGAAACCAAATCTTCTACTTCTACTCTAAACAATGCTGCTTGGTTTTTGCCAATTTCAGCATTTTATTGATTGCAGCACTCTGTTATTATTTCTTTTGTATTAACCTCAATTTAACCCAAAACAGAATCAAAATTGTAAGATCCTTGCTTAATTTTTTAATCCGTTGGTATTTTTGGCTTAATTTTTTTGCTATTATGCCTTGAATATTTCTGGTTTCATGCTTATGTGGTCACAATGACCACGTAGAATGTGATAGAAGCATCAAAGAAATAGCTAATGCTGAAACATTGGCATTTTTCATTTCATTGTTACTATTTCAGGACCAACAGATTGATCAGTAAATTAGTTCAATATTTTTAGAATTGATTTCTATCATTTATGTATTTATAAGTAAAGCAACAGCTATAGAAATTTCTCTGATAGGTTTTTGTGTCAACTTACACAATATTATTGACTTGACTGACTGATCATTTTGTATTTCAAAACTTGTGGCAAACGTACTGGATGAAAATGAAATTGATGTCTTCATCACTAAAATCTCTAATTCTCAAAGCCTAATTTGATTATACTATAGCTAGTCATAATTTATATGATTGTCATCAGTTTTTATAACACCAAAGATTTTCTGTCACTTGAAGGAATAGATATTGGAAAAATTGAAATAGCTTTTATTACTTTATATTGATACCCTTCAAGTTAGAAGCATAATGCCCTATGAAAAATTGCACTGTTTTCAATGTCTGTGATAATGTACAAAAACAAACAATTCCATATTCTTTTCCAATATAAAACATCCCTACTGCAACATATTCCCAAGATAAAATCACTTTTGGTTGCTGCTTCCAAATTAGCATTGACCCCATGGTTCTCAAAGAGAAGTGAAAGTCACTGCTCTTGAAAACATGTCATCATAAAAAATAGTGATAAAAATGTAAGTTATTTTCACTACACTGTATTGATCAGATAATGTAACTGTACTAAATGCAAATTCCATAAATGTATCAGAAATGTTCAAGGTTTTATAGACACCCCATATTTTCATTGCTAAATGCTATTAATGAAATTCTCCCATGCAGTGATTTAGGTATTGGAGAAGGGAAGAGACAAACAATCCACAAAGAAGGAAAAACATCTTAGATATTACCTACTGAAGAGCCATGATTGTTTCAGTGTTGGTAACAAAATGGAATACTTGTTGATTGTGTTAAATTTTGAAGGGAGAAAAATCCTCTGACTAGAATAACAAGTCTGGTGTTTTCCTGTAATTAGATATCAAATAATGTTAACTGATACTGATAGGTCCAAATAAACTAGCACATGAGCAATTGTAACACTAAGCTTCTAGCTCCAGGTAAATAATTCAATGCAAATACATTGATTATGATTGTCAATGAACATGAACTTTGAGGCTTTACTTACCTTGAATCACTATTTTTATAACCAAGGTACTTGTTGTGGCCTGTCAAAATGTGTTTGATTGTGGAATTAGAGCTGGTGTTAAGCATGTGCATCTGAACTAGGGTCTATTTTGTACTAGCTTTTTCTAGTAACCTGTTCCACTTGAAACTCTTCCATGTGTGGTCTATTTTTTGACCTCCATTTGATCATAATGAGTGTTTTTGACCCAGAAGAGCTAGAGACAAAACAATGAAATTTCTAGAAATTTTTTTGCAACCTCATATCAAATGGAGGGAAAATGCTACACAACTTATAGTTAGTGTTTAAGATCAAGACCTTCACAGTGAAGTTTCTTACAACTCCCAGTAATGCACTGTGTGGCTGGTTTATTGCCACACAGCCACAAGTGCTCAAATGTTTAACTCAAAACTTAAATCTTGCAGAATCCAGCTCCATATCCTTTATTTTCCAATTAATTTGACAGTTGAATTGAAATGAACTTGTTAGTCCTAAACACAGGGTAAAACATGCCACACACTTCTCCAAGGCAGCTGCAATGGTAAGTGGTTTCTTTGCTGATTGTTTCATGTGCTGGATGCTGTCTTCTTTAATCCATTTCAATCCAAAATATTGAGACCAGATCCATCTTATGTGATGTCATGTTTTGTCTTTCACAGACAATTTGACTTACACGTATCACTTATCTTTCACTTTCCTGTTCTTGCTCATCACATCAACAGCACAGATGTAACAATCATTGCTATATGAAATTTGAGATTATTTTTGCCTGATTTTTTTGCCACCAGCTCAGTAGAGCTATTGATGCTTCTCATGCTGGCAGCAGTAAGAGCTGACAGGCCAAAGAGAAGTATGGTATTACTTTTATGCCCTCAACTTATTCATGATATTTTTCTCTTGCCTAACCATGGTTTTCCCTCTCAACAACCTGTCACGGCAAGGATGGAGGGCAAAAGAATACTCCATTGCAATGTCAAGCAAAGTCTTTGGTGTTTTCATTTTGGTTTGGTGATGTGCACATGCATAATGTGAGTAAAGATAATTTAAACCAATTCAATCTGGAACATGGTTTAACATCATGTAACCTCAAATCTTAAATAACTTTGGTTTGTAGTTGCTTTTCACCAGGATTTGTTAAGATGATGGTCTGTGTGGTATATATCAAATATTGGATGCATGTCTGTTTCAAGTCATTGATGCACATATTGCTACATTGTTGCTGTTAAGTGAGTTGAAATTATGAGTTTCTGTCTTGATAGACTCTGAAAGTTTCATCTTAACCTTCTCTCTGATGATACCAAGGACAGCAATTGACTGGTCAAGTATCTGTATTTGGAGGATAGTGTTCTATCTGCTCTCATGAAGGGTTTTGTCTTGAGTGTGAAATTCTTTTGTCACCATGTTGTTACAGCCATGTAATGATGGCTGTGGTGTTAAGCATTGGTGTCTTTCCCTTTCTAAATTACATTGCTTTTCCTCAATACTAATGTTACCATAGGATTTAGTTGTACTCATCATTGTTCTGAATTATCTTGAGGTGGTTATTGCTATCATGTCAAAGATGACAAAATGGTTTCCTGCTCCTTCTTGATAAAAATATTAGTATTATTTAACTTGCTTTATGTTGCAAATATAAAATAATGACTATCTAATAAGATGGCCTCAAAAATAATAATATTCCTTTTGGACTAACAAAGAGTTTCATTTGTGTGTAGCTCTAGTGAAAGATCATTTGCTAAAACTAAAGAGAATTTACTTGAAGCAAAAAATGGGCGTTTACACAATTTATGAGATTAGAAAACTCTTGTACCAGGTCCCTTTTACAAGAACATATAGCTGAAGCAGCGGGAATAAGTTCGTTATTCTTAGACTGTCCCATGAAATATTTAATATCTTTTACCTCTTAATTCTTCAATGTGGTTTTCAGAAAAATAAATATAAAATAACTTGAGCATGCAATTAGTTATTCTGCATGAAAATGAAAACTATCACTATCAACCCCTACCCTGACAGCCTAATTTAATCATATTTGCATCACTGATAGGTGAATTTACTATGAAAAGTTTAAAGGTGTAAAGACAATTAATTGCCTATTAGAAGACGTTATGATTCGATGATTGGTATGCAATTTAATGTACCTGTTATAAAAAACCAGTAACACACAAAGGATATTCCTGATTACTCATCCTACATTAAATTTAATGCTATTGAACACTGTAGACCAATGATAACTATGTTAATGTCATCACAACTTTTCATATAGATACAAACCTCATTCATCAGAATTCAGAAGTCTTTCTAGTCTAAACCACCCTAGACAAACTTTTCCTGAATTGTAATTCCTGTGTCAAATACATAGTTGTCTTGCTAGTACTTTGGTTCCATATGAGTCCCATGAAAGCAAAATTTGTGAAAAAGTTTTGTATGTTGATAAATTTTGGTATTCATTTTTTGATGAAAATTTGAGAATATTTTGTACTCGTATATTGCTTAACTTTCCCAATTTTGGCACACAAATACTATGTTTGAACATTTAGAATTGTTGCTAATAAACCCCCCTATCTGAACACAACAGCACTGCCTCTAATGACATTACTTTTGCGCATCTGTCACTTTCCTTACAATATATACAAGAACTCATATCCCCTACAAAGTAACAGATGTTTTAGATCCCACAAAAGTTAAATGAAGATGTTAAAATATTAAGAACATTTTATTGAAAAGAAAAATGATGATAATCTAGGAACAAGAAGGGTAAATGCAATTTAAAAGGTGCTAGAAACATAAATCAAGAAAAACCATCCCACCTCATACATTTTCCATTTTGAAAACATTGGCTTAGCGTTACAACAACTTTCTATATTTTTGAACTTAGAATAGAAGGTAATCTAAGATATAAGAGTAGTTATTCACTAAAGGAAACAAGTTTTGAATGTTGAAGAAACCTAAAAAAGGAAGTTTAAAACCCATGATGGAGCGCTCTTCTGGACATCACTAGTGCTGACAATTTTTATCCATAGAAAAAACAAGATTTATATCCCAGCTCTTGGAGATGGTACATATGTCACCAAAAAATTATAATAAGATTCTAGAAAAGGTTCCCACAGTCAATTATCAAAAAAGAACAATAAATCAAAACAAGATATTTTTATTTTCCAGCTGCTAGGTTGTATTGTACAATGTCAATAGCTTGGGAGTCTAATATGAAGATTTCTTTAAGTTTGTTTCAACAGTAATCAATGTATCAGTAACTAAGAAATACATGAAATGTATAATTTGGTCAGTTGTTGTAATCAAGGAGGCTCAGATTTTATTCTATATACATTTTTCCAGTGAGTTTGTATTGAAGCTATCAATGTTTAAAAGTGGAAAATTCAGCTGCTTTGAGTTTTTTTTCATATCTGTAATAACAGTATATGTTTGTTTGTTGCCATTTTGTTTTCAATCATTAATATTAATAAGGTTTGTATTGGGTTAAAAAAATCTAAAAAAAGGAAGGTACACATGTAAAAAGTACATAAATACTTTGGGAATTTTTTCTCTTGGTCTCGATTCAAAAAAGGGGTAACTTCAAAGTATTTCCAATTTTTATTTAAGTTTCTTTTTTGGATATTCCTGTGAATAATTTACTTGTTGGAAAACAGCTTTTTATTAGAATTTTTGGCCATCCTTTTTTAGGGAAAGTTTTTCTTGCTAGAATTCTATAGAAGAGTTTAACTTCATTCCAGTTGTCACCATAACCTAATCCAAACAAAATAATGAATTAATTCTATTTTTTTAACACCTTCAGGGTAATATTGTTGTGAATTTTCATGAGATGGGGAAGAATTTTTCTGGTGAAGAAATTTTATTTGGTGAAAACTGTGAAGGATTCAGATAAGGTCTTTTGTTAGAAGGGTTTTTGGTGGGTTTTGTGGGTTTGGGCATGGACTGGGTACTCCTCCTTTTTCCCTTGCTCTCCTTGGTAGTGTTATCAAAGACAGTTTCTTATTCCTTGAATTTCTGTGATGCTCATTTCTTGTGAAGGCTGTATATGTGAGTTCAGACAATTAATTTTTTTAGTTTCTCAATTAGTGTCTAGTACATCAAAATACCAGTTTTGAACCATTTGTGAGCATTGATCTTGATTTTTGTGGATATCAATGTAGAGTAAATGGTGTTTTTGAAGATGCAATGACTATGGAAAGTTACTAATGGTAATCTAGCTTTTTTATTTGCCAATTGATCACTTATGGTTTTAATAAAGAAGGAGAGTTGTCTTGTAGCAATTAGCATCTTTAGAAATACTGATAGACCTATTCATTCTTGATTTTCTTCTCTGTGACATGATACATAGTGATCTTTAAAATCCTTCTAATTTTTTATTGTAAGAAAGTTTTGAGTTTATCAATTAGGTTCTTAAAAAGTGGTCATAATTTACACCCCACATAATACTAAATTGATAGGAATTTCCATGAAAATTAGGTACTTTGAGTACCAATACACATTATTGTTATTCCAAAATGATTTTAAAGCAACAATAGCTTGATTTGCTTGGGATAATCTCTTCTCAACAGCAATTTGATCTTTAAGGTTTTACAATATAAGAGCCAATATACTTCAACAACTTTGTGGATAAAACAAAACCACCCACAACAGTCATTTCCTGAGTCTCTAGATAATTATTTTACTTTAATTATTATTTTTCGTCTGTTTCATCCTCTGTGAGAGTGTATTTTTACATTGCTGCTGTGCCACATTATGGAATTTCAACCATTGGTGTTTTTGTTAAAAAAATGAAAGGAGAAAGAAAATAGATTCAGTTTGACCCTTTTCTCTCTGTATATTCAATTGCTCCAACTAGCACTTTGTGTCTGCAGAAAAAACATGTTGTAAAATACTGACAAACCCTTTTCTAACTGACTCCTTTACTGAAGGGGAACTGATAAGTTGTCAATATTTAGAATTTGAATGATGTTGGCAAGAATTTTCCCTTATACAACTTTATATATTTTTTGACTATGTCATTCTTGTTTCCATTTGGATTATGAGATGGCCTGATTCATTTTTGTCAACAACTTTGTTGAGTATAATGCTGTTCAAGTCTTCCTCATTTCAAATAAACCCATGAGATTCAGCAAAAACAATGAGTAGAAATAAGAAAATGACATGCACCATGATGTCACCCTGAACTCCTTTCCTGATTTCTTCTATGAATTTGCGCTTTAATGGCAAATATCAGTATACCCTTTACCCTCAAAATGTCAAGTTACATTTAAGCTGATAAGTCACCTTATAAATCAATATTTTTTATGGTAAAAAGTGATTGCTTCCCTTCTGAAAATCCATGGGTGAATTTTAAACAAGGTATTTAAATGAAAATGGTGGTAAATGAGCTTAATTAGCAAACATGAACAAAAGTATATTATTTTCTCAGATAACACGCAGTATAAGAATAATTGTTTTTGGACTTGTTTGTGCTCAGTAAATTGGAATTTATGACAATAATCTAGTTGGATTTGAATTATATCATTGTAATTGGATGTGTTAATGCTTATTCTGAATATCATTACCATGGCAAATGGGTAGGACAAATTTTGTATATACATCTGATAAAGGGACATTAACATGCAATACCCCAGTCAAAACTGGATGTATCACATAAATACCATTTACCAGGTAATTAATTCAGCCAATTCAGCCCTAGATCATATCTAATGCTTATGAAGTTGCTTGTTGAGATGGCTGTGATTGACATCATTGACAACAATGTGCATTTGCATCAGCACAAAATCACTTCCAGTACCACAATCATACCAATGCATTTCATTTGCATCCTTAGAGGGATTCATAGCATTGTACTTTCCTGAAAAAAAAAATGTATCAGACCTCATGATGAGGATAAAAAGAATGGGGTGGGAAGAATTGATTTATAAGAAAAATCACTTGTAACAGGCATAAAAACAAAAAACACGATTCCTCATGCAGTAGCAGTGTCCTCTTGTTGTCCAGTATCTTAGCATTGGCACGTCAGAGCAAAGAATTTACAGATCTTGGATAGATTTTTGTCTAAAGTCTTATTTGAGAGTTGAGAAGAAAAGAGGCGAACCAATGTTGATCGTGTTCTCTTTCAGTTCATAAAACACATGATTAATTTCTCAAATCCATGTGCCCAGCAATGGCACCACAAGACACATAACCATCTGCAACAAAATCTGCACACAACCAATTTTTCTCAGAACACAATAAGATCTCTAACAACATACTATTTACTGTCCACCTTCAAGACTGTATTAGATGCTGCAATATAACTTTGATTCCAAAGATGCACAAATACTGTAACTTTGTGATTTTTCACTATTCCAATGGAGTGGAGGAGTATTAACAGCACCATGTTCTCAAGAAACATACAATGTGTCTATGAAATAACAAAATACCAAATATTTGAATTCAACATTTTCAGTAATTTGTTTCATTTTGCGTATTCATTTTCGTCAAACTACTCATGAGATGCATGGGTATAAAAAAAATCCATTTGCCTGACACTACAAGTAAGATTTACTTGTTCTTCAATCATCTATGGATACACACACTATTGTGCAACTTCTACTAAGTTTAATTGATTTTCAATCATTTTCGTGATATTTGTAATCATTTGTGCCTTACTGGTTTGTGCATTGTTACTGCCACATTGGCGTTCCTTTTGTGGTTCTATGATGCAACAAACAAAACAATAATGATAATATAAAGAGTATGGCATTGAAAGCTCGCATCAATAAGGATAAAAATATCCTTCAACAACACGTTTTACTTGGGGCTGTCTAAAAAGCAATGTCTGCGGGACTTTTTTAACTGCCTTTTTTTTAATTTTGCATACCTCAAATACTTTGACATTAGGTTTTGTCCTTTGCTCTACTTATGTCCAGATGCTTTTTTTTTCAAAATTCCTACAGGTCTACACCCAAGCAATTTACAACTGTTGTCGAATTAAAACTTTTTGAAGCATAATATGTGTTTTGTCATTTCATTTTTCTTAAAATTAAAAAGTTTGCTTTTGCCAATAGTACAATGTAAATCTACACAATTAAAGACATTTCATGAAGTTAGAACGTAGAAATACTATTTATCATTGCATCAAAATCGTCTTCCTTGAAAATCTGTGGTCTAGATCAACATCTGCGTGGTGTATGGATTTACGCCAAAGAAACAGTTTTTTGCACTAAAAAACGTATGCCATTCCATCAAAATCAAAAATCAATCCCTGGTGCGAAATATGATAGGCATAGACTTAGGAGAAAGAGAGACAAATTTCCGTTTCTTTTCCAGGACAAACTCTTCGCCATTGGGAGTTTTGGCTAAATCAACTCTCAAATCCCTCATAATTGCAGCAATACAAATAGTACCTTCCATGATTGCCAGTCGTTTCCCGACGCAATTCCGGGCACCATCAGAAAACGCAAAGTAATTTCGGGGATTGGCGGCTGAGATGGAATCGGCATGGGCATTTTCTTCCGAATATTTTGAAGACACAGGTGCGGTTGATGAAACTTCTAATTTCGATTGCGATTCTTTGGAATAATCTCTTTCTATCCAACGCCCTTCCGACCTCCGACCATTGTCGACAGAGGGATATTGTTCCCAGCGAACCCATCGCTCTGGTAGAAATTCTGTGGCTCTTTCAAAGTTACGTTCGTCTTCATGAATTCTCGTGAGATGAATGAAACACCTTGTCCCCTTTGGTAAAGTGACGGTTGGATGGCTCACTCGGGCCCCGTTTCGATGATCAACTGGTGTATTGCCGGGCTCTTTTCTTGGAGACCCTTCGGTTGCACTCTCNCAGACTTAGCGATTGTTGTTTTCGACGACGAGGTACAAGCATCTCCGCCATTGCCATCTTCCCAATCTAGTGTTGTGTCCTTCGTAAGCGTGCGTGTGGTGAACATGAATGGAGAGTGCAACCGAAGGGTCTCCAAGAAAAGAGCCCGGCAATACACCAGTTGATCGTCATCAAATGTCTCTGGGTCATCCACAACATCACTTCTGTTGCAGTCCATATTTGCTCCATTGTTTCCACCCTTTCTTTTCCGTTGTCCCAGCACTCGGATGGCCTCCTCCGAACAACGCTCCTGGCACCGAGGATGTTTCGAAAGAAAATACATTGCGTACGAAAGCGACACAGCAGTAGTTTCATATCCTCCAATGAGAAGTACTTGAAGCATTTTTGCAACGTAGTCAATGAGGTGCTTTCTGTCTAACTTTGAAGCTGCCGAAGGGGGCGACGAAGCAGCAGCATTGAAGGGGCATTTGGAGGAGGTAAAGGCCGATGATAGTGCACCACTTTTTTCTTCAATGGCCGATAGAAGGAGACGAGCCACTATATTTTTGGGTCTCTTCCTGTTTTCAACTTTGGCTTCTGCAAGATCGTTGTCAGTATCGGCATGCAACAGCCTGTCTAACTCCGCCCCAATAATGGAGGACAGCAAATTCTCCACAAGTTTAAACTTGTCGTGATACTCTCGATTATGACTAGTTGGTACCCAGTACAACTGTTTTCTTGGGTCCAACACTGCCTTTGGTTCGACCCTCTTCCCCAGATCCTTTTGAAGATAAGTCAATGCCTCTGCTTCTAGTGGCAATTTGAACTTTGTAATGTCCTTCCTAGCATTGGAAATGCATCCAAAATCATAGCCCAGGGCATCTTTTCCAAAGACGTCCAAAGTGAACGCTTTGAAGAGAGGACCTACTTCAATTCCCCCATCGATTCCAATACCCCTCTCAATCAGACAGTCTACAAAGTCCAACGCACATTCCATAGTCACTTTCCTTGCCTGTTTGACGGATTCCACGGTAAAAGCATTTTGAACCACATTCCTCTGCTTCCTCCACCGCGTCCCCCCTTCGAGCAATATCAAACCTTCTTCCCCCACAGTCTTTTTCCCGTGTCTCGCAATAAATTTGGTCATGGTCCTCTCCTCGCTCTGTCGCAGAATCACTCGTGCATGATCGGCACGAAGAACCGATGCTGCTTTGTTACCGAAGGACCAAAATGCAGTTATGCCGCTGGGGGTGGAGTAGTCTTTGAAAATTTTATCATGAAATTTAGGATCGGAAATAAATTTGTAATGGCCGATGAGCCAGTGGCCTCCGGGTACGGTGAGGGTGTTTGGGATTGGGGAGTGGGATTTTTTGTTAGATTGTTGGAGGTAGTAGGCGCAGAGGAAGGTGATGATTGTAATCGGTAGTAATACTATCGGAGAAAGATGGGCTTTGTTGAACGAGAAGGCATTGTCGGCAAATTCTTCTTCTTCGTCATTTGTCATTCCTTTGACCAACGGACTGGCGGCAACGAATGTTATGAATAGAAGACTATGTGTTTTTCCCGACGGATGCAATATCATTAACGAACATGAAATCGCCACACTCGCTCCAATTGTTTCTATCATTTTGAGGCTGTTGAAAATTGTTTTTGTGTCCAACTAATTGCTGAGTTTACATCGATTGCCGATTCAACATGAATCCTATTTTCAATGAGAGGAGAATTCAATCTGTTGGCAAACCATTCCTGAATAATTGCATCCTAGACGAATGGTAGGAGAGCAGATTGCATATTATCTTGTGTTGGGTAAAAAAAATAATGATACAAATTCAGATTCATCGAAATAAACCTCGTTAATATAAGAAAAAAATCAACGAAAAATAGCTGCAAAATCCAGAGATGCGGGTCACATACAAATAAAGATTTTGTAAGAATTCAAAAGTAAAAATAAAACTGAAAGAAATGAGAGATGGACCATTTCATCCTGCTAAAATGAAGAAATATCTTGTAAACAACAATGCAAATGAACAACCAGATTCATATAATCCTTCTAAAAATGTCTAAATAAAAAATCATTGAAGACGCATTCATAGGAGCAGGAAAAAAGTAAGATGCCAGCTGGACGTCAGAATTCATTGCAAATCAACCTTTCGACATTAGTCGTTGCTCAATCGGTTTCATGCAGCTGGCGAGATAAACATTCTTTTCAAGCTATCTTTGATTTCTACACATGCATCATGCATCAAAAGTAGCGAAAGAAATATTCAAACTGCAATGGGTCTTTGTTGCAGCGCCAGGACCAACACAAGCCCAACGACAAACAATGGACGATAGACGACAGCTAGCAGAGGCTAGCAGACCTTAAGTAGCAGACGACAGCCTCCCTCAAACAAAGGAAAATCACTAACAAACAAAGCAAAATCTATTGATTGAGGATGAAGCTCAGTTTTTCCATTCTAACTTCCCTCGAGAGACAATAAAGCTCACATAAAATGGATCCTTCCCCTGCCTTCACCACAGGATTTTTTGACATCGGCTTGGGCATTGCCAAATTTCAAATTTCGGCCTCGCGCATCGTCGGCACCCAAAAAATTTGAGAAAGGCTTTGAAATTACCTGTGGCTGTGGCAGCTGCAATCTTATTTCATTCTACTCATGTGCAAACAACTGGGGCCATTTAAATCCAATATCACCTACTTACTACTATTACTATTTACCTTATCACCCATTCCTTTTCTACTATTTTGCTGATATTTGCAATCATGATCTTATTTGAAGCCCATAAACTTCTTGGCAATTGTATTGAAGAACATTGTAGATCATTATCACTCTTCATCTATGGCAGCACAACTACTGCAGTCGCCACAATAATGTTTTTAGGTTTTAACTCTACTTTGTTACTTCTTGGAGCATTTTGCAGCATTGGCGCTGCTGTGTGCTGCTACCTAGATACCCATATCAGAGTGAAATTGAGGAAAAATTGAGACACACAAATATTTAGAACAACAACTGATATAGATCCTGGTTAGGATTTATCTCTCTATATCACTTGGGCTGGTGAGTGAGTGGCAAAAATCCACCAAAACTACCTAGAACACTAGGTGGGACAGGTATGGGGTTCAATACTTCAGTCCAACCCAAGCCATTCTTGTGAAATATCTCCTGCTTGTAAGAACTATCTTCTGATGGTTGCACAATTGTGATCCTTTCTGCTTTATTGCAATTCACATACGATTATATGTCATGGATTCCATGCATGTAACCCGGGTATGGTACTTCATCTTTTTGCAGGTATGTTCACATGTGCCTTGCATACAAAATTTTTGGTTGATTAAAATGATATGAATGCTCACAAAAATTTCAAAAACCCCAATCATTCTATGAAAATGAAATGTTTCCAATTCATAGAAATTCAACTCCAAATGTAAAAAGGCAGCAAGTAAACTGATTTTGTATTGGGATGAAATTTTGGTGTCATATTTCAAAATAATACATATATTTAGATCATTTTTTTGAGATTGCAATCACTCAAATGTTGATAAGTGGGTGAGTATTGCAATCAAGTGACATATGAAGATGTAGAAATAAAAATCAAGCGTTCCCATATTTTAGATAGTGTTCCCACTTTTCATTTGGTTTCCAAAGAACCTTTCTACAAACCTAGTACCCTTGTTTTTGACTGACCTTCCTTAAAATTGAATTTCCATGTACTTCATGACAATTGCTTTGTAAATAGATCAGAAAAATTCAAAAATGGGTTTGTTTGTCCTAATCAAGTTTATCTTCCATTCCTAAATAACCCAATTAATCTAATTTCTTGAGAAAGAAGGCACCACCTGCAAAGATATGCATTCTTTTCGAAAATTATGGTATGATTTGGATTTTTGTTTTTGAAAAATATATATACACAAGAATGTGGTGTATTTAATTTTTAAGTTTATGCCTAGTGACTAATAATTCATTTCCTCAGCCCAGGAACCATTTCAAAATCACTAAAATTAAAAAAATGATCAGCAATTTTCTTCACTTCATAGTATTCTTCTTGATTTTTTAAAAACAAAATAATTTGAAGATTGTTATTTTTTCAAAAAAGGCCTGTCAATTAAATACCCAATATTATGTTTTCTGTGTCATTTTTCTTTGGAACAAGATTCTGCTCTGTTCCATTCCTTTTGTGCAACACAGAACAAGATGTAATCATTTGGAACCATGGGGAACCAAATGGAACCAAATGGAACCAAATGGAACCAAATGGAACCAAATGGAACCAAATGAACCAAATGGAACCAGATGGAATCAGATGGAACCAGATGGTACTGGTCTTTTCATGTGGAACAGTCAATGCCATCTTATTCCATATTGACATTTTTTGGTGCCACTGCAACTTTCATGCCATGGCTACTTCTTTTTTTTGCCACAACAAATAGGGTTCTAGCATCAACTCATACTCATAAACACATAGAAACTTAATCTAAAATTAAAAAATAAAAAACATACAAAAAAGATTTTCAAAAATGATATATCCTTTTTTCAAAAACACAACAAAATGAAGAATATTTAAAAGGAAGAAAACAACTTGTTTTGATTGAGATGAGTATAACATTTTTTATTAACTTTTGAAACTTTTTGCCAAAAAGTAGAAATGATGCAATAAATATGCTTGTTTTGATAGAGCAGCATAGCTATCTACTAATATGATAAGTGTAGTATTCTACTGGTAATAGTGTGTAAGCAGGTATGTTAATAATAACAGGAGTACCTACAATACAAGTAAAGTATTAATACTCATTGTCATTTGTGTGTAAAGCGAAGTACTCAAAAAGTTAAAAAATGTCCTCACAATGGCAAAGGATGGAATGGACCATATTAAGGGGCAGTTTTCAGTGCCATAAGTGGCACAAACTGTGACAAACTGGTTCAGCAGTGCCATCTTGTACCATCTGGTGCCATGTGGAACTACCAGTGCAATCTGGTGCCATTCTGGCACCATCACACCAATTTCCATTACATTTTCTATGGCAAAATATTTGTGCAATTTGACATTTGAAATCACTCAAAAAGAGCAATTGCCATCATATCTTTGTTTTTATTTTTATTAAATATATCTGATGGGTGAAAGAAGAAATATTTTGGAGAAAAATTGCCCAAAACGATAAAATTGCTAAATTTCTTGATTCCCATATAGTTCCAGGTCATTTCTGTCCCATGTTGCTAATCTTGGATCACAGCCAATCTAGATTAACAAGATACGAAAAAGCACTTCTGATCACTTTGGAGTTAATCATAGGACAGATTTGACCTCAGCACAAAAGTTTGGATCTAAAAAGACCCTTAAATTTTGGACCACATCACTCTGATCATCAATCACCATGCATGCCAGCAAAAAATATGCTATTGTCAGAGCCAACTTCAATCAATATTATCATCAACAATTCCATAATTTGTCTTTCAGCGGAGATATCTACTTTTTCTACAATCCTAACAACAAAATTTTACCTCTGTTGGCTATCCGCTGGGTCACCCTAGCCAAAATTTGGCAATACGTTACATCTGGACTTGTGCTGAGTTTCATATGCACTTGTAGGTACTTATTTTAATGCTCTGTTTGAGCTCTGTTTGAAATTAAACTGAGGCCAACTTGATTTTTTTAAATTTTACTAGTAATTTTTGCAAGATGATAGGAGATGACCAATCAAAATTAAGAATTAGTGAAGCAAAAGTTGTAAATTTTACTAGTAAACTCAATAGAAACTTCTTGAACTTTGAGTTTGAAAGTGGCCTCACTTAATTTTTTGAATTATCTCTAAAATACAAGATGAGTTGTGAAACAATTTTTTCCATAGCACCTCTAGAAGTCCAGATGTAACATGCTGGCTAGGGTAACCCAGCAGTTAGCCTGTTTGCTCCCTAATTCCCTCTTGTGTTTTGAGATAAATCTATTATTTTTTGTTATTTTTGAAGAATAATATGTGATGTGCTTAAGTGAACCCTCAAATAATACTTTTCTAGTACAAAAGATCAATGTGTACATTGGAATTAATTGAAAGTATGAGGCATCTCAACTTTGAATGAGCACCCAAGTAATGCTTGACATATGTGGTTCTTCATAACTTTGAAACTACTTCATCATTTTCAAATCTCTTTGAGGATGAGAGAGGTAAGCATATAGTACAAAGAAAACACCATTCCTCAAATCCAAGAAATTGTTTTTTGTTTTTGCTTAAATCTTATTTCAAAATTTCCCATAGTAGAACAAATGTGGCAAAGTCTTTCAGTCACTTGAGGTAAGTTTATGCAAGATCCCTCTATTGTTTGGAAGGAGTAAAATTATAGTCACACAAAGCTGGTTAGCGCAAAGTCCCTACATCATTTAGTTAGAGTAAAAGCTGCTATTTCTTTTCATGAAATAAAAGCTTTGAAAACAGGACAACTATTAAAACTAATACGCACCTTATATAGAAAATACAACAGGCAAACACATAGAGAGACTGGAATTGTTCTCAGACTCCATTTCTTAAATAAACTCTGCTTTGCTCCAGCTGCTTACTAATTATTTGACATTTGACACAAACTCAAGCCTGGTATCAATATCAATGCTCAGACAGTGGAAAGTCAGCTCACGGTGAGCATTCCCTTAGACAAATCTGCCAAATATAGGAAGAAAAACTTATCCAATAAATTAAGAGAAAAGGAATCTCCCCCATAATGATTAGGATACAAAGACTACAAACAAGTAAAACCATCAAATGATGGTGACATTGAGAGTATGGTATCTGAAGACTCAAATAGTCAGAGTAGTATCATCTATCTTGACTAAAGCTGTATTTACTTGGTATTTTACCCGGTAAAGGGTAATTTACTGGTTAAATCTAGTTTGGGCTGGGGTATGGTAATTGCCCTTTACCGGGGGTAAACAAAGAATTTACCCTTCCTGTTTACCATGGTGAATGGCACTTTTACCTCAATCACTTACCATCTACCATATTCTGCAAACAAATCAAATCATCAAAACCCATTGATGTACCTAAGCTCCAGGTCAGTTGATGCTACAATTTCCAATATTCTGAGTACGAACAAGTTTAAAAACGTTGTTGTCTGATTTTAGTAAGTTATCCCATAAAAATAATGCACTTAATTTTTTTGTGTTTATGCCCATTTACCCTTGTTTACACTCATTTACCTTGTTTACCATTTACCCATGTAATTTTGGAGCTGAATAATTACCCTGTAATTACCAGGTAAATAATTTATTTACCGGGTAATTGCCAAGGGTAAAGGTAAATATGCCTGGTGAGGGTAAAGGGTGAATGGGTAATTGCGGCTATAGTATCTTGATGAATCCTGAACTAACTGCAAAGAATCACAATCACGGTCACTTTTTATATGGTTCTGAGTTGGGTTGGGTGACAAAAGAAGACCACAATTTCCCATATTATTGGTGATTTTGTGCTAAAGTGAAGTATGTTTCTAATATTTGTTGCTGATGCTGTGGCAAATGTAGAGCTAGACCAGTTATATTCCTGCGCCATAGAGAAGGCAAAGTGATCAGTGATCACACTTTTTCAGAAATAATTGAAGTATCCAAGGTCTCCACCCCAATCTGCATTGTTACATCAATACTGGATCTGGGATTGATGATAATGCTGTTAACCATGCTATGCTTATGAAATAGTTTTGGGTCGTTGACCAATGGAGACAGAAGATCTTATGATGGTCGAGTGGCAACCTGGAAAAAAACATAACAGCTTCACTGGTATTGTAATTATCTTGCACATTCCTGCCACATTTAAATTGACAAATTGATTAAATCAAACTGATGCATGATTTTTACATTGCCATGATGAAAAATTTATTACCGCACATCTTTTTTTCCAATCTAACTGCAATCTAATAATGATAATAGTTCTCCATAGGTTTCTCTCAAAACAACCATTCTCATGATGGCGATTCAAGTGGGGGTATCTTGTGTTATAACCCCAGAATTGAGTCAACAAACCTTAACATCCATCAAGCTCATTTTGATTTCTCCTCTTTTAGCATAAGCCAACAAAAAAGAAGTTTAATACCAGATACTATCTACTGGCACTTGCACCTCCATCAACTCCTTTACCACCCGTCAAACCTAAACTATACCGAATCATGAAATGAAACACCCCCCTCTTCACCACTTCCGGACAATATTTCATCACCGGCCTCACAACGTACTTACTCACAAAACTCCCCACAACCCCATGAGGCTGGGCCAAAACTTGAACCAATTCCGTAGTCCTCAACAACTGAATGAGCCGATCGTTCCTCAACGAATGTCGTTCCGTCAGCTCTTGCGCCAACAGTGGCCGCAGTGCGCTGAGAGAGCGCACCCTACAGGTATTGGCAGGAGCACTCCCATGATGGAGCAATAGGATCCGTTCCAAACTTTGGGCCAGGCTCGCACTGGCTTCCATGGCCATGGTGAAGCCTTGGGCCAAGACGGGATCGACCGTCATCATGGAATCGCCCACAAAGACGAGTATGGGACCGGTGCCTTCGATCGGTGGCTCGTCTTCCTCGTCGTCTCCGTGATCTTGTTCGAGTTGTCGTTTCCTCTTTCGGTCCCATCGTTCAAATTCCAGTACTCGGCCCACGTCCAACACCGGGCGGACGCTGTGTCGGTGCGCCACTGCCATTTCGTACATGATTTCCTTGGCGGGGGTGCTTTCGATCAAGGTGGGTATGGGGTGATGCCACGATCCAAAGTGGTGGAGCAACAGTTCCTTCCTTTGGTCGGAGTCCAGGTAATCCAGATGGGATTTGCAAGTAGTACGCCAATGATGGAGGAGTGCGGGATCGGATATGGTAGCGAACCACACCTCTTCGTCTTCCTTCGCGGGGCCATGGCTGGCAACGGACGCATTTTTGGTGGAATCGCACGAATGGCGGAATGGAACGGCAGCAAAACGTTTGCTCCCCTCCTCTCCCCATGTTTGAAAACTGTCACTCCAATCCTCCTCCCCGTGGGCGTTGTTGGCGTTCTCCCCTTCGTTCGTTTCCAACTTGGGAGCATTCCCTCGAAACACAATGTAATCGCGATCTTCTACCAAAGTTGCCTCCCGTTGTCCGTGGGTGTGTTCCCATTGATATTCCATGGAAGAATGTTCGTCTCGGACTGCGGGAGCCGCACCCGTCATTCCGGAGTCGGTGGCATGGACCGAACGATGGCCGGCGAAGCGGAGGCGGAGTTTGGAGTTGAGACCCCCTGCTGCGATGATTAAATGATATTGATCCGAAAGTGAAGACGATGACGATGACGATGACGAGGTTGGCACATCGTCCTCGTCCATTGGTTGCTCCTCGTCGCCCTGGCGATTCAGCACCAAAGAGCCTAAATCGCCCTTCACATTCTCAATCCCATCCACTCTCATTCCCGAATGGTATCGAATAGTTCCAATCGATTGTTCCATTTCAATGGACGTGCGAAGGGCCGTGAGGAGGTCTTTTTCTCGTACAAATAAAAGAGCGGGGTCTTGCACATTGTCATGGATACTTTTCTCTTTGTTTCTGACTTTACTGACTTTGCCACTGCTCCCTTTCTCATTTTCGACATTTTCAACATTTTCGACATTCTCCAAACTCTCCACACTCTCCAGATCCCCAATTCCATAAGGGTCACTGTTCAATTCACTTCTCACCAACCAACTCCCATCGGGAGTACGATATCCCACTCGGTCCACGTACGAACCACACGTTTCCAGTGCCTTCAACAATGTGTGGAACGACGGACGATTTTTTTGAGTTTGAAGTATTTGAGACCACGATGGCAACGCTTCCCTCGCCTCACTCGCACTGGAAGCAGCTTCACCACCCTCCCCACCCTCTCCAGAACCACTGGCCAACGAGCGCTCAGATTCCAACAACGAATTCAAAAACGGCTGCCACGCCGTACTCCAAATCCCCACTCCGATGTTGCGACCGATCGCTCCACTTCCGGGGTGGGATTGCCTCCCCCCCTGTTTCTCCATCACTTCTCCCGTTGCTACGTCGGTCGCTTCGTACACATCAATGGGACCCGCAATCAATCCTGCCCCCACGAGGGGGGAGAGGTGCAAGGCAGTGGTCATTCCGGCGGCTCCTCCCCCGACTATGGCAATGCGTAATCCTTTGGGGTTGAGATTGAGATTGAGTTTATTGTTATTGTTGGATGTTGGATTACTTGGATTAGTTGGATTACTGGTGTTGGTGGTATTACTGGTGTGGGTGGTATTACTGGTGTGGGTGGTAGGATCTTCCTTATTTGAGTTATTTGAGATGGAGCTAAAATAACGAATGGAGTCGTAACTCAAATCATTTTTGATAGTGCTGTGGTGTCCATTATTGTAGTAACATCGTCTCTTTTGTCCAAAATGATGCCATTGGAACTGCTGACATTGCTCACATTGGTGCTGGCATGGGATTTGTGTGAATGATGTGAATTGTCTTTGATGCTGTAAATTTTGCCTTTGTGGATGATGACGGTGACATTGCTGCTGTTGTTGCTGCTGCTGTGGACGTTGCTGTGGACGTTGCTGTGGACATTGAGATGGTGTTCGCGGTGGAGGCTGCAGCTGCAAACAGGAATGGAATCGAGGACTTGAAACACTTGAAATATCGTTCCATACGGCATTGGATAGTATTCGCTGAGTACGTTGAGTACTTTGAGAACGTTGTATTATTTCACTGGCGGTCGTCACTTGGATTGCTTGGATGAAGCACTGGGAGTCTATTTTCGTTGTTTTCGTTGTGGATGGAGGCGATGGTGGCCGGGTGGTTCGTGTGATTCGTATTCGAAGGAAGGCGGAGGACAACGTCATTTTTCAATTTTCAATGTTTTTCTTTTGTGTCTCGTGATTTGATTGTGGCAGATTGTGGCAGATTGTGGCTATTTTTCTTTCGAGTAAATTTTTTGTACTCCCAGGCCAAGGTTTGGTGTGCTCAATTTCACTTGAGTGATGTTGTGACAATTCTGTCAGCTGGAATTATAGGGATAGAATAAGCGGAAGTAGGAGCAAACGATGAACGATGACTGAGCGAGATCTGTGGCAAAACAGAGGATTGCGTGGGCGTATGGAGGCGTATGGGTTTATTCAGGTTTGTCACTGATTGTTTTGCTCACTGTAAGAACCGAGATGCAGGTTTTGAATCATGAAATTTTTGACGAATGCCAATGGATTGTGAGAGCAATGAATGGATGAGGATTGATTTCGCTTGTAGCTAAGTAGACCGACTACCAACTACCGACTGGCTTGGGTTCTTCTTCTTGCTAACTTCTTTCTTCTTTGATATCATTCAGAGTTCGCAATTGAAAGATGCGAGAGTGTGAGAAAACACAATCGGAATACATGATGTGCGTGAGGACTTGGTCGCACAATAAATAATGTCAATGACCATTTCAAGCCATGCTTATCATTATTTCATAAAATAAATGATCCACAAACGCATGAAAAGGAGTGAAATCAGCCAAATCATGGCACAAAATCAGACAAAATCGTGGCTCGTGCTCATGGTACAACGAGGGTACAACGCCGTCGAAACTGGAAGAATACACTACTGTACTCGCCCAACGGAATATTTTTCTTGAGTCCATAGTAAGTGCAATAGTAGAAGACTCTCCGTTGGACTTGGACAGTTTCCCTCACTTACATAAGTAGCTTACATACTCCTGCCTTTTTATTTCGTTTGTGTGGTCAGTGCGGTTCTCGTTGTTGAAAACGGAAACGGAAAAATAGGGTGACGAATGAAGAACGAAGGAGCTACTTATGGTACCATACTGGTACCATAGCTGAATGAAGGTGACGCGAGGTGACGCTGACAGACGCTGACGCCTTTTTCCGTATGCCAATCTTAATTAATAGGAATATCTTGTGGTCAAAATGAAAACATGCTTTATAATTATTTTAAGAGACGGGCTAGGTATGTTTATCTCGTGAGGAGGTGCATTATTAATAAGTATTGTAATAGGTACAATACTCTAGGTACTAACTACTACTACTTATTACATACCTACAACATCATCATACTATAGTACAGTGTAGGAGTGTGAGTAGATACTTACATACTTACTACAATACTACTCCTACAAAGAGCTACTCTCTAGAATAAATTGCAACACTTTTCATCATGCTGCAACATAGACAAAACATGTTTGCTCTTTCAACCAAGAGGTCTCTTCAAAACTAATATAAAAATTGATGTTTGAAAATAAGGCTAATTGAGAATTTCCATTGAAAGTTTTTTGATGGTGTCTTTTTGTGCCTTGGAAATTTTTTCCACAAGGTGGGAGATTAATACTAAGAAACTTTTCTTACAAGCAAGGAGAAACGGAACAGAAGTTTTTTACTATGCAAAACTTTCAATAATTGAGATTTCACCCTTCGTGGCTGCAAATAATATGAATTATAACATAAAAATAAAAAAATGAGCACTATTCACAGTGAAATTCTTTTGGCAATATCAATATCAAAAGAAAAGGCAGCAGCAATATGAGCAACAACAATAATAAGTACTAGCATTAAAAGCAAGCTAAAATAAAAAAAAATGTCAATACAAGCATCAATGAATGTATCATTGAAAATAGCATAAATAAATAACAACAAAAATAACAATAAAATGATATTAGAAATCATAATGACAATACATCAAATCAAATATAAAAATACCAATAAATATGACATCAAAAATGAAAAATAACAATAAGAACAACTATTACACTATCAATATCAGTAACTTTCGTAGTAACAAAAAATAGGTTTCTACAATTTTCATGATGATAATGAAATGTTGAATTTTTTTAGTCTTTCAAGAAAATCTATATGAACAGTGGACAGTTTTGATGATCACTTATATTTATATCAATATCAAGCATGTTTTACTGAAACCATTCTTGGTAAATATTCTGAACTCTAGAATAAAAATTATGATTACTTGTCAAACATACTAAGTAAAGAGCAATTCATTCTGATAATGGTTTTTGGTTTTTGTTTTTGATTTGTTCTGAGTTTTTGTAAAAAAAAATTTGCACTTGCTGCACTATTTAACATGCATGTGTGCACTATTTTGTAAACCTTGAGCAATTTTATGTGAAAAAAATTAAGATATTGCTTTATCAGCCCTCGTAAAATTTAGGTAGCCCTTCCTGGCTTAAGTATGAAAATTAATAGCTTTTGTTTTTGAATTCTGTTGACTTCAATTGTGAGATATTTTTGATGGTCTGATTGCCTGATTGCTGCTCCATCATACATTAACTTTTATCATTAGAAACAATTTCACATTCACTTGTAATTCATGCATGAAATGTGTAAGTATGGTAGTAACAGTACATAATCACACACATGTGAAAATTGGTTGAAAGATGTTATAATTTTAATGTAGAAAAAAAACAGAAAGGCAACAAGCTCACAACTTGTTCTTAGCTACAAATATCAAATACTTATTTGTATCATGACCAGATTTGTCCAACAAAATGTGACCAATAATGGAACCATATATAAAATTAGCATAAAACACATAACAGATATTTTGATGATTCTAAGTCCAGCAAAGTAGAATAATAATACCTTTCCAAATTTCAATTAAGAGTGCTATGTATTCTTTTTATTTGTTGTAAAATCAGGAAAAATACAAAAAAATTAAAATGATCAATGTGATGATTGATGTTCCTCCCAAGAATGTAGTAAGCTTGAACAAAGCCAATACTGATACAAGTAAATGAAAAAGCAAGTGGTGGTCAAAAGCTATCTAATTTCCACCACTAAGTACTTTCTTTTTACTTCTGTTATCTTGTTATGTATGTAACAGGGAAAGATTGAATATTGTTTTGATAGTAATATCTAGTACTATTGATTTATGATTGATGAACCATATCAAAGCCAATACTGATACAAGTAAATGAAAAAGCAAGAAGTGGTGGTCAAAAGCTATCTAATTTCCACCACTAAGTACTTTCCTTTTTCTTCTGTTATTTTGTTATGTATGTAACAGGGAAAGATTGAATATTGTTGTGGTAGTAATATCTAGTACTATTGATTTATGATTGATGAACCATATCAAACAGGTATCAAAATTGTTGCTTGGATATAACTTTTGCAAACAAAATACTTCTCTTAAAAATATAATAGCCATTCTCATACACCAAATTTGTATCTTCATACTTTCAACCTGTCAGCCAGTGCCCATGATCAGCATTGTACAAATTGTTGCTCTTGCAATAGCTCTAACAAATCATACATTTCATTACAATTCTGATTTAAGGATACAGTTTTCAATTAAGACAATGGCCAAGGATGATCCGCATGATAAAATATCAAAAATAATAGTTCATACTTGGAAGATTTGCAGAAAATATTTTAGGGTAGACAACCCAAAAGCACAAGACCAAATAAATTATATATCATGCTCTAAAAGTTATTTCCTTGAAACACTTCTAATGAAAACTATGGCAAAAGATTCAAAAAAAATAAGTAAGTATTACTTTTATGATTATTTTGATACTTTTGAGTGAAGAAAATAAATGAAACATGATGAAAACAACAAGATATTAAAACTTCAATGCTAGCAACATCCCATATTACAAACAATTCATAGCCCTTCATTTCAGAAACAGAGTCTGGTAATAAACCATAAAAAATATTGTCTTTGTTCACTATCTTTATTTGTTGTTCTGTAATAATTGACTTTCTTTTTTGATTTCTATGTTCTGGAAAAATGATATGCCATATATGCTTGCTGAATGATAATTCTTGGTTGTACTGCTGTTTAAATTAATTCTCTTTTTGAATTGTATGTTTTTGGATATCAATCAGTTACATTTACAGAATGAAACTTCCTGGTTACTCTGCATGTAATATCATACATACTTTGATATTTTTATGGGATCATCTTCAGAAAGCCATTATTTTTATATTATAACTGAAAACTTGTCAGTTCTGTCAAAATGATTAATAATTGTTTTACAAAATATTTCAATAAACTTTTCTAAAGTTAGTTTCTGGAAAATAAAAATTGTCAGTAATTATTAGCCATTACTGTAAGAATTTGGTTATTCCTAGTCATGGCAAAATTATCTTTAAAACTGTGGCGAAAGAAATGTACCAATAAATGCAAAATTTCTGAAGTCAAAGTTGCATTGATTAAATATGGATCCTTAGATGAATTCCTCATCTAAGACTATAAATATTTTTCTTTGATGGTCCATGAAGTCCTCTGTTAACTATATAAATAAAAAATAAAAAGCATAACAAGAAAAAAATGAACAAGAAACTTGTTTTTATCATATCACAAAATGAGAAAAAGGTATTGAATTTTTGCTGCAGAATCTACCAAAAAATCAGAATTAAGGTATTATTTTGTCTATTTACAATTGTGTTGCAGATCCCAGTATGATATCAATTTGTTGTAATAGAAAAAAACTTGAGACAGTATTATTTTTCCTTGGATACCAAATCCTACATAATTAACCTTGTGGATATGATGGTTGCTTATTTATGATGTGACCCTCTATGTTGATCTAAGTAATATTTATCTCATTTGAATCTCTTCTTTTTAGGTAGATGGAATTTTCTTCTTCTTTGTGTCTTGAAGTGATTCCACATAAAAATATCATTTTGATAATATTTCTTTAGTAACATTAAAATTTAATATTTTTAGGTCAAAACTGGTAGTGCTGGTAGATAGGTCTTTTGTTTGGTATTACTCAAAAACTCTCATTGTTGTGAGGGAACATGGTAATACTTTTTTGGTATAATATTGTACTCTCTATCATACACACAGTTTAATAAAAACTGCTTTGACACCATTACTCAAGGTAGATGATTTCTTTGAGACTCAATTTTTCCCTTGGTATCTCATGAAAAAAAAAATTTGGTAGCATCTGTCTGTCAATCCATGTAAGTAAGTATGGCACTATGATGCATCTATTATTTCATGGAAATACTATCCTTTTATAGAAAATTTTCCCCACACTAATGACATGATCAAGAGAGCCTTAGTTGCTTTGTGCACAGTACATGCATGTTAAGTAGTATCTAATTCTCATAATTTCCAATTATTCAAATTAGACACACATGTACGTTAAGCCCTTTGCCACCAGGGAAAGCATTGGACTTGGGCTTGGATCCAGTGTATCTCCTCCCTCAGGGCAGGAGATGCAAGTATTTAGATCACTGTTATTCCACATAAGCTGAATGGTTCTATCCTGGAGGTGGAGGGATTCAGGGACAATGATCACACCAGATATGGGCAAAGGCCAATTGGTCTGTGCACCACATGAGATGGCTGCAGATCAAAAGCTTCAGAGAAACACCTTCTCACCTCTAAATGCGGGGGGGACATCCAACACAATGACAGAGCTCAAAAGAGGTTGGCCATCTGGCTGGGAGGGCTTAAAGCATGGGTAAGTGTCATATGAACCACTAATCAATTCTAGTGGGACAACCCAGGAGAATGTTGAATCTAACACAAAAGCATCTCTAGCTTCATTGTCTAGAAGGTTTAGATC
>JALLOT010000045.1:2205-26388 GCA_036939595.1 Thalassiosira livingstoniorum | reverse complement strand
AAGGTTGGATAAGAGGAAGTACTTACACTATTGTACCAATGTGCATCAAATACTTGAGTTTTTGTTTCCCTTTTGTGCCAGTCTGCATGTCTACACCTTTAGGAATAACACATGACAAACCAACAGCAAACAAAAAACACCATTAGTTGACAATGATATTTTCTATCACATAATAAGTTAATTAACTTGAAAATGTTTTTAATAAGCTTTTTAGTTTTTAAAGTAACAGTAACAGTTGTATTTTTTAGCCTATTTTCAATCTTGTACCTATTTGTATAGTCATTTTGTTGTTGATTGTTGTGAAAACATGGGCTATATCATATTGACTTGATACTGCAAACAATCAATTTTTGGTTTGTTTCAAAATATTTTGGGCCTTTCTGTCAGAGTTATCGTGAGGTTCAGTTTGGTTTGATTAGCACTAATATATATCACTGAGCTAGCTGGTTATTGTTTATCTTGTTGATATCATTCTTAATATTTTTTGCAGTGCCAAATATAAAAAACTGGAAATCTCAAATTTTGTGATGGTGTGATTTTAAAATTCAAACAAACCATGCATTGCTCTCAAGGTGCTGAGATGGCCAGGCTCACTACAATATGTGTGCATGTTGTGTGTGCATGTTGTGTGCACATATTAGATTGTAGATATAAATTTTATAATTTTGAAATTATTAATTGATCACAGTCATTAGGTTGAGTCCTTTACCACTGGGAATACATCTATACTTTAGGTCTGGATAATCTCCTCTGTTTTTCTGTCCCTTCTCTCTTTC
Source organism: Thalassiosira livingstoniorum (assembly GCA_036939595.1). Taxonomy (NCBI): domain Eukaryota; phylum Bacillariophyta; class Thalassiosirophyceae; order Thalassiosirales; family Thalassiosiraceae; genus Thalassiosira; species Thalassiosira livingstoniorum. The sequence continues at coordinate 25,612 of JALLOT010000045.1, read as the reverse complement.
TCTCATTCTCACCGCATCTATTTTTCACCTCCAATGCCAATTTCCCTTTGATTTTAAAAAGTTGCATCAAACAAGAAGAGTAATTCATGCAACAGTTAATTCCTCTGGCCTTGCTGATGTTCACATTTGGATCACTGATAAATCAGTACTTCCAAATGCATGAAATTATTTCATTGGTCAAGGCTATGTTAATGCGTTCTTTACTTCATGTAGATCTCATGAAAATTAGTAGCATTTCTACCCCAATATTGTCCTTGACAAATGTGTTGTCAATAGGATGACACCTGGACCTGCTCCTATTCAACCCCCTCCAATTCCCACTATCATATCTCATATGACTTCCATCTCCACAGTATCCAACCACCCCCTCCCCCCACCACCCCTCCATCAATCAAGCTCCATTAGATCACTCCATCCATACCACCCCCTATCTGTTAATCCCTTCCTTTCCCTACCCCAATGTCTTAACCACCTCCAACTGGTCTCCCAGTACCCAGACTCCTATGGACCAATTATTGTATTTTCCCTCAGCCCCAGCATCTAGCATCTCAAGCTCCAGTGGCACTCTCAGCTTCTTCTATGTAAACGCTGGCTCCATTGACCCTCGCTTGGACTCAGTCTGCCCCATGTGCACCAACTCTTTCAGCTTCAGTTGATGTGGATTCAACTCCTGTTGCTCCAGGTGCACCAGCTCAAGGGGCTCCAGTTCTGGCAGCTCCTGTTACACCCACATTAGCATCAGGTCCTTTTACTCCAGCTCCATCTGTCAACACCAATATGCTTGATCCTATGACATTTGTTCAAGCATTCATGCAAAAACAAAACATGCAAATGCAGGTTATGTAACAAAAGATTCAGGCCTTGTCTCAGATAAAACTTTCTGATTTTTCAAATTTTTGCACCCATTCAACTCCCATTACCACAATCTGGATTGGGGACTGAAATACCATAGATTATAGATTACCAACATAAAATCATACTTCCAACATCAATTCTATAGCAGAGTCACTGACTGTAACCATTGTTCCAGGTACCAAATTACAAAGTTTACAACTTTACACAGAGATTGTTCAAACTCTTCCCCATAAGGTTGCTATTATGTCCTGGGACCAACTTTTGCTATACTCCAACAAAATATTTATTGGTGGACTTGTTTAATTAAAATATTGAACCCCAGCTCCCTAATTGTCATCTTTTCCAGTTTCTGATGACTTTTTTCATCTCACAAGGCCCATGGGAATCATCAGTTGCCTACATGGCTCAGTTGCAAATCCAATTTCTCCTTCTTAAAGACAAAATACTTGGGGATGAGTCTATTGTTTTTGCAATGACAAATTTGAATGAAACCAGATACATTGATATTTTAGAAGACTTCCACTGTGGCAATTTTACAGTTCTAGCATACTCCTTTGAATACCTTGAACTATATGTATGGAATCAATTAATATCTTGCAATAGCAATAAGTTCTCAGCCAACCTTTAGGGAAGATTTCTACCTTGGTGCAAGGGATCCAACAGTTTCTTCTCTAGGGGAGCGTACTACATCCCACATTGTTGCATCTGAAGATCATTTGAATTCCAATGCTACCACTGTTTGCTCTTCTCACCTATCTTCACTCAGTCCCAGACCAAATATCCTCCTTCCCACCCAATCCAATCAGAAAAGTGAAATCTCTCCTAAATGAAGAGAAATAATATGTCTTCCACTTTGCAACTGGGCATGATGCAATTGGTGGATGTCCCTTATTAGCATTTTTTGCTTGTGTTATGGTCAAAAATTACAAAGCAGCTACCATCATCACTGAGGCATACAACAAATGTACATATTGGACTGAGTTCATCAGAACCCCCCCTGATGGATATTTAGTTGTGAAGTTTGGTAATAGGGCACAAATGATTCCCAAATATGTGTAGAAAATCAACAACAAATTAGCATCAGTTGTCAATAGTCAAGTATTTATGTCGAATTTTATAAGGCAGTAAGAAAATAACATATCTAATTTTTGCTCAATTTACTACCTCCTAAATAATTAAGTATATTACATAGTCCAGTGAATGCCTTTAATGGGAAAATCTCAAATTGTAAGTAGGACTGGTGATATTAATACTCACTGATAATATTCAAATTATTTTTAATCTGAAATTTTTTATTGGTTTTAGAAAATACTTTATAATACTCAATATACAAATAATTGAGCATAGCAGAAAAATGCTCAGATGCTTCCCATATTCTTTCTATTTTTTCAAAAGATTATTATAAAAAAAGATCACAGGCACAGATGAATACACTTTATTCAGTAGGTTTTTAACAAGAACACAATAATATGTACACATTGAATAGACTAGCATTTCAGACTCTCTTTATTTATTCTTCCAAGTATTACAATAAGTAGAACAAGTACAAACCAAAATGCCTAGTAGACATTGATGAAAAAAGATCATAAAATTAATAACCTGCAGTGAATATCTCAAAATGTTTCCCCAAACACCAACAAATCAATCTTTTTAAGATTTTCCAGGACCAGGGCTCAACTAAAAGTAAAGAAAAAGCAGAATCTCAAGTCATGCATCGATAGAGAACAAACTCACAGCAAATGACAGGATTTCCCTATCTGTAAAATGATCATTATGTTCTTTGTTCTTTGTTCTTTGTTCTTTGTTTGGTTGTTGTGATACAGTTGGGGTTGCATATACACATTTTTACTCTCTTAATACATTTATAATAACTCTGGTGTGTTCCTAAATTTGATTTGTTAGAAAAAACAACATAATATTTGATCAAATTCTTCATTAAAAGACACAATTTAAACTCAAAAAAATTGAAAAGATCCCTTGACAGTGATAAAATTGAATTTTTAGGTTTGTTCCAACATCAATCTAGAGCCTACAATCACATATAACCAGTATATAATATGCAGAGGATATATTCTGGAAAGTATGACCCTGCACTTAGTATGGTGTGTCAAAAGCCTAACAGACAACATTAAAGATTTTCAACTTGAACCCATTCCATTTCCACTCTGATAATTTTGGAAACATGAACACAATTATCTGAATGAATATCAGTTTAATGAAACTGGTTATTCTACAAGAAATTAATGTTGATATTAAAAACCCATTTTGAACTATATTATTCATGGTACAATCTGGAAAGTATCAGGAGTATTTCAAGGAGTATTTGAAAATTACTTTCAGGGCACCAACAAGAAAAAATCCCCTGAAGCTGAATCCAAGAATACCACCATACAAACCAAACATAAATCCAAAAACAAAAGCAAAAGCAAAAATTATCATTAGGCACTAAGAATGCAGGTAAAAAATAGATAGTTCCTCATATTGACTCTGGCACTTTGTCAGTAAACCCATATTTTTCAATGATGATTAAGGTAAACTCAATCCCAATGAGAAAAAAAATAAGACTAAGATTGCTTGGATTATTTGGTCCATCTGCATCACATGGATGAGCAACAACTTAAGGTCCTGAAACACTAAGATCAGCATCAAACCTCCAAGACAGCTCACTCCAAAATCCACTCTGTGTAAGATCAAAATACAGAGGATGCCAAGGAGAAGCAAAAGAAGCTTACATTCAAGTGCCAAAAAATAATGGTCAAGCCTCAAATATGAATGAATATATCAGGGACCATTAACAACAGCCATGAGAAAGGCAGATAAAAAGAATTGCTATAGGTATTTCTTGGTGAGACCATAATTTTCTGCCTTTCAGTCAATTACGACTTTGTTCTTGTATTGAATATATGTTCCATTGGTTGTTGTCTCCCTAATCAAATCCACTTTGCACTGGTTTGTGGTTCTGGTAGCAACAGTGGTAGAAACCATTCTTGCAATAAGTCATCCATTAAATGTGACAGTTTTATGTGAGTTTGTATGCAAATTGTGCACTTTTTTCTTTACACAGTCTAGCTGGCTGTTGTTTTTGCTAAATGAAATCAATTTTTGACAGTGACAGTGAAGGAAGTAATGGAAGGTTTCTGTGTAATAATCATAGCAACCAAAGCCATTGGCCACCAGTCTTTTCCAGCAATGAAAAACAATCATGGAGGCTCTTCTGTACCAGATAAAATGTTGTGTATAAACAATTCCTTTTACCTCCTCAAACTGAAAGTGCTAACTAGCTCATTGTCATGTCCCTATAATATCATCTCCAACCATTCTTCAAAATGAAAAAGTGATAACATTGTTGTACTTGACAGTGACAAAATTGATTCATTGATGACAATGAGCAACATACATGCTTTGAAAATTCTGACACATTTTTTTTCATTTCTTCACACAAACACAAACTAAATGGCTGATTGATAATTACACTCTAAAAAAAAAAAAAAAAGTCTTGTATCAGTCACAGTAGAAATGAGTTACTTGTAGCGGTATTTGAAAAATATGAGTTGAAACATGCAAAACACATTTTATATCAGGTATCTTTTTTAAAAAAATCATTTATTTTAGACACCTCTGCAACGCATCACATTAGTTGTGACTGTATTTTGTTCGTATACTCTTCTTCCAAACAGTAAGTCAACGTCAAAACTTTGCTTGGGCAAAACCACCTAGTCCGAAGAATGAATGTAAGACTAAGTTCATCGCCCATTGGATCCCCATTGCACAATATTTCAATCTTGGATGAATTGGATTGTATACAAAGGAGTGAATATTGACATTTCAAACAAAGAAGGTAAAATTTTACATCATTCTTACCGCAGCTGGAGTGGCAGAATCTTTCAATCCAAGTCGCTGGATCAAATATTTTTTAAGGCTTAGAATCTTAAGACGGCCAGATGTCCGAAGCATCGGGTTTCGTAGGGGTGGCATTCGCTTCATGTCAGAGGCATTGTCATCTGGTTCTAGTTGGAGATCAAGCATGTCGCTCATCGATACCTTAGCAACAAAATGGATTTTAATGAAACAAATTAAGAGGCAATTGAAAATTTGTGTAGCGAAAAACGAAGGGTGTTGTAGATCAAGCATAAATTGAGGATGCAGTTCAAACCAACAACCTCTCAACGCTCACCTGGGAAGAGGCCAAGGATTGTAAAGACGATTTACCACCATGCGACGATTTTCCACTCCCTTTCCCTCCTCGGCCTGACTTCTTTTCTTCTTCCGCATATTCTGGTTTTAATTCAATCCCACGCCGTGCATAAAACTCTTTCTCCTCTTCCTCTTCTTTGCCTCGCATCCAAGGAAAGATTTTGTCCACTAATTCCTGTAGAGTTCGATCTGCAAGAATTTCTCGAAAGGGATCTGGTTCTAGACTTATGTTGCTGCATTTCCGTCGGTGGTTTCAATGGGTTGCACCACGTTGAAGCATCAAATAGAGAGAGAAGCAAAGCTGAATATTTAACATGAATCACTCCCCAACATCAAACAACCCAATATGGCAGAAACTCACCATGTAGGACACCTCCTCGTCCCCATTCGAAACGACAGAAACAAACAGCTCCGACAAAAACTATGCAAACAATCTGACACCGTATAAGGATCACGAAAATAACCCTTGCACAATGGACATATCAAATGATTTCTCAGATTGGATACAGGAAAATCAACGCAGTCGATTCCAGAAGGACCTCGTAGAAGTATGGAGGAAGTTTCTTTTTCGGGGGGAGATTTTAGTTCTTCATCTTGTGATTTTTTAGAGTCGGCTTGGCCTTCGTCGTAGTCGTCCCCATTGGCAGAAGTCGTGCCTTTTTCGTCGCCATCTTTCTGGTCGATGTCCTTATCATTATTTTTATTATGGTTGGAAATTGCACCTCTCTTGAAACTTCCCATCATAGCAGAGTTTTCTGAGGAGGCACATTTTACAGTTGAAGGTTTCGCAGCAGGTTTTCTATCCATCAATGATGAGGTAGACGATTCTTCTCCTTCTCGAGAGGCAGCAGTCCCGAATGCAGTTGCATCATTAAGATTGTTCTCTTCATTTGGTCGTTTCCGTTTTAATCCAGCGCTGGCGCTTGCGATACAATTATCGACTGATCCTTCGGGTGGTGCTTTGAGATTGTGTGGTTCCTCGTTGTTTGCGGTCGCCATTGTTGCTTGGTTGTTGGTTGTTGAAGTGGTTTAGATGATAGGTATTGCTGTCGTATGTAGTAGCGTAGGTAGGGTATCGTACGATACCTATTGGTAGGTACCTACATAGACCTACATACTCCTGCCTAGAGGTATTGTAATACCATACTTAAGTACATACAACAATACAATAAAATAAGCGAGGTCGGCTGCGCGCGGCTGGCGTGGAAGTAAGTGGCAAGTAAGTGGAGAAAAATCCACAAACCACAAACCCAAGCAAATCCGCCCCTCGCCTTAAAGCCGACGGCGGCAACGGCACTCCCTGCATCCCAACGATTTCTTAAGAGGGAACACACAAAACCAGAGCATTCACCAACCATGTCCCTCAAACTACGAGATCTTATCCGGCAAGTCCGCGCCTGTAAGACGGCGTCGGAAGAGAGGGCGGTCATTGCTAAGGAGAGCGCTATGATCCGTACGGCCATTCGGGAGGAGCAGGAGCAATATCGGCATCGGAACGTGGCTAAATTGCTGTTCATGCACATGCTGGGTGAGATAAATGAATTATTTGGGGTTCGATAGGATTTTTTCCTTCGTTCCCTGCTAGATTCGCAACTAACTGTATCTCATCTGGTCGCCATGACCTTTATTTTCACACAGGTTACCCCACACATTTTGGACAATTAGAATGCATGAAGCTCGTCGCCTCCCCCCACTTCCCCGAAAAACGAATCGGCTACCTCGGAATGATGCTCCTCCTTTCCGAACAAGCCGACGTTCTCATGCTCGCCACCAACTCCCTCAAGAACGATCTCAACTCCGACAATCGCTTCATCGCCGGCTTGGCCCTCTGCGCCATCGGTAACCTCGCCACCGCCGACATGTCCCGCGACCTCGCACCCGAGGTGGACAAACACCTCTCCAGCGGGAAGCCCTACCTTCGAAAAAAAGCATGCTTGGCCATGGCGCGGTGTCTTACCAAATGTCCCGACATGGTGGAGGACTTTGTGGATCGGGTGGTGAGCCTTCTCAACGACCGGAGCCATGGCGTACTCATCACTGTGGTCCAGCTCATGACCCAAGTCCTCGTCATTGACAGGCAGTTCAACGGACAAGATGAAGAAGAAGACTACGAATCACCCTGTCGCAGTGCCTTGTTGAGATTGGTCCCATCCCTTGTCAAGTTGTTGAGAAACTTGTTGAGCATGGGTTACTCGCCCGATCATGACGTGGGGGGCATTTCCGATCCGTTTTTGCAGGTGCAGATCCTCACTCTTTTGAGGTTGTTGGGGGCTCATAACGAGAAGGCATCTGAGGAAATGAACGATGTTCTAGCTCAGGTGGCGACGAATACGGAAACTTCCAAAAATGCTGGGAATGCCATTCTTTATGAATGCGTGCAAACCATAATGGCGGTGGAGAGCGATGATGGATTGCGCGTTCTGGCTGTCAATATTTTGGGCCGTTTTCTTCTAAATCGGGATAACAACATTCGATATGTAGCATTGAACACTCTCGCCAGGTGCATTGCAGATCAACAGCAGGGGGCTCTGGAAGACGGAGGGAGCGAAGGAGAAACTGCCAACACTGCTGCATCTGCGTTGCAACGCCATCGAACCACCGTTGTCGATTGTCTTAAAGACCCAGACATCTCCATCCGCCAACGTGCCCTTGAACTTATCTATCACCTTGTCAACCAACAAAATGTGGAAGCCCTCACGGCGGAACTCCTCAACTACCTTGTACTATGCCCCCGTGAACATCGCTCTGACATTTGCACCCGTGTTTTGCGAGTTGTGGATAAGTTCTCCCCTGATGATCGTTGGAGGGTTGATACCCTCATCACCATGCTTACTATTGCTGGAAGAGAGTGTGCCCCAGATGTGCAAAACTCTACAGTCGTGTATATCTCCCGCTCCTCTGAGGATTTGAGAGCCTATGCCACGCACAAATTGCTAAAAGCAATTAGGGATGATGATGGCTCCCAAAGAGGATTGTTGAATGTTGGTATGTGGTGCATTGGAGAATATGGGGATTTGCTGTTGAAACCATACACTTACAATCCTCCTTCTGGTAGTGGGAATTCAATGGAGATGGGAGATTTGACAGCGCCACCCGAGGAAGCACCTGTCAGTGTGACTTTCATGGCTTTGGAACCAAAATCTGTTGTTGATATTGTGAAGGGGGTCGTAGATCGTCATTCTTGCCCCTTGGAGGTGAAGCAACGAGCTTTAACGTGTTTCACTAAATTAAGGGAGCGTTTTGCAGGCGTGGCGGATGAAGCAGTTTTGGATAAGTTGCAATCTTTGGTGAAGAAACAAGAGGGTTCGCACTCTCTTGAGCTGCAGATTCGATCTTGTGAGTACGGAGCTTTGATTAATGCAATTAAGGGAATTGCAGTAAAGAATAATGGAGGTGCAGAGGATGATATTTTTGGATCAGGTGGAGGGGAAGGTGTAAGTGATGGTGTGAAAAGTGCCGCGAAAGAGGCTTTGGCAAGGATGCCTGTCGTGGATGTCAAGCTAATGCAACGAAAGAGGGCCGAGCGAAGTGGTGCCATGTCAGAAGAGGTTTTGGATGTATTCGGGGCTGATGAGGCTGAGGCAGCACCTGCTCCTGCAGCTTCTAGTGGTGAACCAAGTTTGTTAGATCTGGATGACATATTTGGTGGAGGAGGTACCCCTGCTCCCGCAGCAGGAGTGGCAACAACACAGAATGGCAGTGCTCCCGAAAAATCGGATTCTGCACCAAAAAGTGATGTTGACTTGCTGTCTGATATTTTCTCATCTCCTGCCGCACCAGTAGCTCCACCTGTTGCTTCTGGGGGATTTGATGTCTTTTCTTCTTTACCATCGCAACCTGCACCTGCAGCTCCTATCAATCCATTGGACATGTTTGCTCCTCAGCCTTCTTCTACTTCTGCGTCTGCACCTGGCTCCGCAGCATTGGACCCATTTGCTGCTCAACCTGCCCCTGTTCAACCACAACAAGCAGGTGTTCAATCCGTTCCTGCTGCAGCTCCTATTACCGCACCAACACCTGCTGCAGTAGGAGGGTCCACGCCATCACCGGTTACAGTTCAGGGGTTTTCGCACCAAGGGCTCACTGTTGAGTTCGAATGCACCAAGCCTGATATGTGGAACAAGCAGAACTCTGTATTGGTTGCCAAATTCATCAACACTACGGGTGAACCACTTTATGGGCTTCATCTACAAGTGGCTGTTCCAAAGTATGTCACAATGGAAATGAAACCTCCAACATCCACCACTGTTCCTGTTACTGGGGGAAGTAGCACAAAGAACGTCACACAAACAATATCAGTTACAAATACAATGTTGGGAACAAAAAATTTAATGCTCAAGCTCAAGGCCAGCTTTACTTCAAAGGGAAATAAAGTGGAGCACATGGCAACTTGCTCGGGGTTTCCAGCTGGTCAATTTTGAGGGGTGTAGAAGGCTTTCAGGAGAAGTATGTACTCGCCAATTATTAAGCGAGTGATTATTTTTGTTTTGATTTCAAATGATGATAATTAAATATCTATTCCTTTTCCTTCAAGGAAGGTTTTACTAGTGATTTGAGACAAATGATAATTTTTACTCTTCTTCAGTGAATTCCAACTCTTGATCATGTCTTCTAAAAGAAAGGCATTGCCACTTTTACGTAGTATAGGCAATCAAAATGATACTTTCAAAAACTTCCTTTTGATATTAGTCAAGCAGTTGTTGACAGTATGATGCTGTGATTGTACTTTTACGAAGTTAATTTTGAGATGAAACTTGAAACTTGACACCTTTCAATGGAAATATCTCAATGGGCAGTGAATGACAGCCTAAGGATAGAGAAAGTGGCAATGATCCATTTGGAATCCACGTAATGATTTGACTTGACGATTTGCAATAAATACAGTAGCTTATTTTGCTTAGTTACATTACACCATGTTTTTGAAAATACCCGGCAATGAATAACCCCTATGATAAACAAGAAAATGAATCTCTGAAATACAGGACCAGCTTGCATCGAATAACCTAATTTCCCCTGTTTCCCCCGAAATTTATTGTGGTGCATCCCTATCACCAGATGCTGTAATGCGCATAGCTGTAGGCAACATGCATGAACGAGCAACGTTTTCAAAAACTTTTTCGATCTCAGTTGCACAGCGTGTGAAAGAATGGCTCCAGAACTGATACTTGGAATTCTTAATCAATTCAATGAAAGTGATGAGAAGGCCCCACTGTTGAAATCGAAAATAAATCCTTTTGTGAGGAAAGATTACAAAAGTGAAGATTGAATCAATTCATAGACTTACAGGGTGTGGACGTTGAGTAATGAGACGCTCTAGCAGTACCCTTGTGATTTGCTCCTTCACGCCATCATCTTTACTTTCATTGAAGAGGTAAAGCATCACACATGAAAAGTAGTGTGTATGGCTTGATGGGTACCTTAGCTGGTTGGCAATCGCATTGAGACTAGTATACCTTCCACGATCATCTAGTTCCATCAACTTCTGGAAGACTTCCATTTCTGCAGATCGACCGAGACTGCTGGCAATTTGTTCATTTTGAAGCCGCGCCAAGCCTTGGATTCCAACATATAGAACCAAAGAGTTGATTTTGGGAGCATCCAGCTCGTGTTTTCCTTCTTTCTGAAGGAAGTTGACCATGTTGGTGGTAAAATCAGCTGGCTGGTGGCTTCTGAGAAATCCATCTAGCTCTGTTTTGAACGCCATCAATGGACCAACAACGTTAGAAAGTATCACGGGGCTTTGAGAAATCTCTGGAAGCCGATCAATTTTAAAGTTGCGGGAAATAGGGTCGTGAAGTTGGATACCCTTTGGAATTGCCGACAAGAAGAGATTCCTCAGCTGAACGCAGTTTTCTGGAATCACGTTGCAAAAAGACAAGTGATATGCGGCTAGAAATGATGGGAAATCGTGCACAAGCATCAAGATGACGCGGAGAGCCCCATCATAATATTTCTTTGTTGCCTCAGTGAGCTCGACTTTGCGCAAATGGGGTTCGAGGAAAAGCAGCAGATCAATCAAAAGCTGATGCATGACACCCCATCCCTTCTGGTCCTTAAGAAGGAGGAGGTTTGAGAGGAACATCCGGTGAGAAATGAGCTCCAACCATGCGAATGAGAAACCTGAGATTTGGAAAAGGACAAAGAAAGAGCGAAATGTAAACGCATTTTTCGAGAAATAATCAAAACAGTAGGCACTGAATATTTTGATTGTGCACCTGGAATCGTGAACATCTTTGGAAGTGCATTCCATGTTGTTCAGCCTCTCGTTNAATGAGAAACCTGGAACAACGAGAGGCTGAACAACATGGAATGCACTTCCAAAGATGTTCACGATTCCAGGTTTGAGAGGGTCTAGTGCTGGACTCGGGAGGTTTAGCTCAAAAACCAAGTCAAGCAACAAACGGAACCAAGGTCTCTGATCCCATTGAACGAGGTTATCATGCTGGGACTTCTCGTAGTTTGTTACAAGGGATCGCGCAGTTACACCCAAGACTTTGTTGAGCAACGCTAGCCGTTGTTGAGACACAAGTTCAGTAGAACCTCCACTGTTCATGTATCTAACAAGATACGACAAAAGCTTTGCGTAGCCGTCAATGGCATTGTAGTTGAGAGTTCTTCCTTTGTCTCCAACGGTGGCAGTTTTGATGCAAGCCTCGACCACGACCTCTGTTGTAAGGCGCAGGAAGCGTTCCGTTTGATCATCATTTGATCCTACACCAAACTGCTGCTGCAATCGTTGCAAAAATTGAGCCAAGATTTTGTCGTTGCTCGCAGCGTCATTCTGGACGCGAAGCCAGTTCACAAGAATGTCGGTTACAAGTTGTTTAGCATTGGGAGGATCACTGCTAGCAAAGCTTTGAGAGGCCTTAGCAATAGTCATGGGGGCATCTGTAAAATGCTTCAATGAAACAGGAGAGATACTGCTGCTATCTTCATAGGTGGGTTGAGCGCGGCTGCTTTTGGACTTAGTATCCCCACCTACCACTTGGTTGATCTGTCTCTGCAAATCAGACGATTCCATACTATTGCGGAGCTCTTCCAAAAGACGCGAAGCTGCTTTACGAAAAGCCTGGTTCACTTCAGGGCTCACAGGTGCTCTATCTTCAGCAATGCTCTGGACAATGTTGATCATCTTGGGCATCTTCGCAGGGGGTGCAATACTCTCCAGAACAGCTGTTCTTACAAACAGGAACAAAAATTCAAGCCATACAGGATCGCGTCCTTCGTCAGCATTCTTCGCGAGGTATGAATCAAGGTCGCCAATAGGAATAAGTTCGCTTCGGACAAGAAGCAAAAGAACTGTGCGATGCAACTTGCGTTGGATGTCGTTTTTGGTTGGAGCATATGTCGCCCAAGTGCCCATGTCTCTACCAAGATCAGGACAGATTTTGTTCAGCATTTCGAGAAGGGATACAAGAGCCTCCAGTCGAAGGCGCTCCGACAGATTCACTTCATAAAGACGTTTGAAAATGCCCTGAGAAAAGCTTAAAATTGAATTAGTGTCTGGAGAGTCATCTGATTGAGCGAACACACGTGGTACTGCAGAAATGAGCTGTTTAATTTCGTGCTCGGGTGGAATCATTGCAAGACTGATTTCTTGGGCACGAGGTCCTGCTGTATTTAGAAGGGTGGACACGGAACTATCCAGCTTCATGGCAATAGCAGAAATAGCGTTCAAATTGAGTTGCCCAGTTGAAGTCATGTTTGATCCTGGTTCTTGTCTCAGCTGGTCGCCACCTGACTGGTCCCCATCAGCACCCTGGCCGTCAAGAGACTGATTAGACTGGGTTGAAGGTGTAGGCTGACGTGGAATCCTTTGGAAAGCATCATAAACAAGGAGCTGATCAGGCCTCAGTCCCCCTGGTTTTGGCCTTAGAGGTTCAGGAAGAGCCTTTGGATACCTCTGTCCTTCATTATGAAAAATTGACATGTCGTAATAGGGTTGACCTGTCTGCTCACGGTGTTTCTTACGGATTGATAGAGCGCTGGCAAGAACTTCATCCATGTTCTTTTCAGCTTTTTCTGTTGCAGCTTTTTCAATCAGCATGCATCCAAGTTCAAGGTTTTCACTGGCGCAAATCTGAAGACACTGGTCAAGGGCGTGCAATTCTTGTTCTCCCAATTGAACAGGCGCAGAGGAACTCCCTGAGGCATTAGAAATAGCGTTAGTAAGAATCTGACGTAGATGTGATGAAATGCTGGTTTGTAGAGGATCCCGGCAGGTTACAAGGGCAAGACTTCCAGCAAGATTCGCTACCATTAGTTGTGCTGCTTTCCGCATTTTGTTCTCGTCGCTTTCCATTGCAAAGTCCTTAGTTACAATTGCTTTTGTTGTAATACAAGCTATGGAGACGCTCCTCTCAACCACAGGCTGGATGATTTCTCTGATCGCACGATCCACGGCAATAGGTACAGAACGTTTGAGAACTTCTGATGTCACATTCGAGGCCAGAGGTCCGCCCTGTACCTGATGGAATAGTTGAGTAAGATTTGGATTAACATGAACATAAGCCGCCAAATTTGGTATGACCGTCTGATGTTGATCTTGAGACCCGCTTTCAGATCCTTGTCCGTCAGTTTTAGCTGCTTCCCCACTTGAAGACGCTGTCCCAGCTTTGCTTTCAGGGCTTGTGAGCATGGAATTGGCTGCAGCAGTTGCTAACCCTTGCCCAGAAGCAGGTTTGGATGGAGTGGTCGCTGCAGAACCACTGGTAGAGCTTCCAGCCTGTTGGCTTTTTAAGTTGAAATCAGGATTCTTTTCCTTCACTGGAGAAATTCTCTTGGAGAGATCAGCATTTCGAACTGGAATGTCCTCCAGTTTCAATCCAAGATTCTTGCATAAAACTTCAACTTCAAATTTGATGTTCATTTTCAAGTCATCCACATTATACAAGGCTCGAAAAACACTCAAAAGTCCCATGAGCCATGGGTTTGGTGGGCAAAACACGACTGAGTTCTTTGACCCCTCGAGAATCTTCGCCACAAATGGAGTGACTGCAATAAGCATCCCTGTTTCGTAACCCTGGAAAAGAAGCTCCTTGCAATCAAGCATGATTTGCAAAATAGGGCGGTTGCGTGCAAGCGTGATCTGCCCAAGCCAGCTCCCAAGATTTTTCAACAAACTGCGTTCGGAAGTTGATGTTGTGATTTTTTGAGATCGAAGAAGTTTTCCAACATTGACATAGACACTCGACAAAATTGCTTCCACAAGGCCTTTGCCATAATCCCCAAGGTTGTCCAAAAAACTCAGATAAAGCGAGTGAAAGTTCGGTTGAGTACTGATTCGCTTCACAACCAAATAGTTTCCTAACCATCCAAAATACTTCGGTTCTAGCATTTCCCTCAAATCATGAGATTTTTGCTCAACATTCGAAAGAGAAACATTATTGATTAAGAACTGAACTCTGTCAAGGAGTGCATCAGGAGGAGTTTCATTCTGAGTGTCACTGGTATCGGCAGGTGCATTTACTGCACGACCTAATCCTGGTCCGAAAACAGCTTTCCTTGGTTTTTGCTCTTTCACTTGGGTAGGAATGGCGGGAGCTGGTAGCTCGATCTTAGTTGGACCCATTCCAGCCCCATTTCTGGCGCCCACACCTCCTCCGAAGCTGCTCATGGAGGAAGGCACGTTAGCTCCCGATCCGCTAACGAGTCCACCAATTGGAATATTGATCTGATTCCTAGGAATGCTGATCTCTCCGCCGAGCACACTCGAACCAACAGGTAATGTATTGCGACCATCGTCTCCACTCTCGGTTGTCCTTCCTGATAATTCCGTAGGAGCTGAAGGGCCAGTTGACACAGACGACGCATGGCTATGGCTATCTTCCATGGCACTCTCTATTTCATTGACCAATGATTCGTATCCTTCTCTAAGATGTGGAATTTGTACAATATGGGAACAATATTGTGGCCATTCATGAAGACGCTCCTTGAATTGCTCGAGTGCAAACATCCCAAACCGGAACATTTTTCCACTCATGGGACTCTGTCCGGGTGCTTTACGAAGTGCCTCAAGAACATATCGAAGAGCAATCCCCAAAGTAATGCTGCTGACAAGTTGCTCTTTGATTAACAAACCAAAAAGAATTCCAGTGATTCGTAGTTCTTTCTCTGGGTATTTCGAAAAGAATCTATACTCGTCAAAGAGATTGTGAATCATGCACGCAAAAATATCGTTCTCCCTCGAGCTTCCAGACGCCTTGAATTTTTTCAACATCTCCACTACCTCGCGTGCACTTTGCTCCGAAGTATAAATCTTTTGAAAATATGAGTTTGCCATCTCTTCAATATCATCTTGATTACCTGCTGGATTGGCGGAGGACCCGTCAGAGTTTGCGGATAGGGAAATAGCATTGGAAAGATTTTGATGTTGAGACACACAAGCATCGACCAATGCCTTGACGCTGGCGCCCAAAGTCATGCCCCTGCCAGAATTGGGATCACCGGATGAAGTGTTTGGAATCACAGCACTCAATGTCTCATTATCTAGTTGCACAAGAAATTGCAGGCAAGTAGAAAGGTTTTCGATGCTCACAAGTGGCTTATTCCTGCGGAGAGATGCTTGTGAAAAGTTTTTCCCCAGGTGTGCGATAAGAGCAACAGCAAACATGGCCTTGTTAACACCTGCATTCGCCATTCTTTCAGTTAGCCAAGGCCGGAGCTGCAGCATGTCCATATCAGCCATTACAAAAGCAAGAGTGAAACAGAATTCAGGGTCCTTATTGCCATTCAGAATGATAGTGATAGCATTTTCTGGAGAGGGCAAAATCCTGACTACACCAATAATATGGACAACGGTGCTGAAGCGCATCTGAGGTGCGTCATTCGCAGTGCTTCTCCAAGCCTCTATACAGGCAGCAACCACTGTATTCTGGGATATAGCCCACAACCGGCGGAGAGCTGCGGGTCCATTTCGAACAACGTGTTGTGTGGTAGGTTTGAAAAACAGAGGAATGAGCTCCCTCATCAGTTCTCCCTTCATTTTCATCCCAGCATTGGCATTCGCTGAGGCAATAGCCTTGGCCTCTGTGCTAGTTTGTTGAGCGGCAGCACTTGCCACACTGAGCTGAAGACGAACTAGAGCACACAGAATGATTTCTGGGCAACTCAAAAGTCCAACAACGAATATTTCACGAACTTTTTGGTGCAACGATTTTTCGTCTGATAAATGGAGGAGGCGTTGAAGAACTCTTGCTGAGGCCCATCCCCGGGGGTTAGGACAGGTTGACGCAACTCCATCAACAGTTGCAGCATCAGCTGCCTCTTCACTATTTACTGGAAATGAGTACACACTTGGGGGCACACCAAGAAGGTTTTCCAAGAGAGTGAGTTGTCCAAGGTGATTATTCCAACCAATCGTAATTTCGTCCAATGGCAACTGGGCCTGCGCCCCTGATCGAAAGAGTGCAAGAAGGAACTCAAGATGCCTGCCATCTCGTATCTTGAACTCTGGGAAATCAAAAGATCTAGCCACCGAAGACCAGTTGAGATTAGAAAAGTCACCAAGCACTGGCGACACCACATCCAAGTTCCAATCCCCTGAGCCCCCGTTCCAATTATTGTCATTAGTCAATACTCCAACAAATGCCGCAGATAGAGAACTGTTATCATTCCCTCCCGAGGGACGCTTCCCCCCTCCAACTGCCGCAAAAAAGTGGAGCAGCCGCGCTACTGCTTTCTCATCCAAAGAATGAGCTGGTGGATAAGCTCCATTGGATTGGCCCATAGGCAATTTTTGGCTCAAAAGCCGAAGTGCATCCCTGAACGTGTTTACATTCGCCGTACATGCCGGTCCAAGATCCATGAGTATTTTGACAATACTTGCAGACGAGTCGTTGGCAGCTGACAGGTAGCTGGTTGAAGTCCCACTGCCATCGTTGGATAAATTCATCTTGGACAGTTTTGATGCCAAAAGCCGAGAACGGTCACGACTGTCTGTGTTGCGTCGAAACCTCTGACGAAAAAAATTCGACGACACATCAACAAAGAGACTCAGGTGAATGGAAAATAGGAGTAAATTTTGAAGCTCTGTCGGATGTCGCTTTGGTACTCCACCGAGGACAACAACTGCGCTGTAGTATGAAAATGAAAGGTGCTTACCTGGTCCGATACAAACGAGAACGCGAGAGCTTGCTTTAAGTGTGATGAAAGGTGGATTGAGTTGCCTAAATTTCCTGAGCTCTCCACCAACTTTTCGACCTCCTCAAGAAGAAAAACAGTCACACGATCCAAATCGATATCCGACAAAGTCGCCCCGACACCAACAGAGCCAATACTAAGCACGGCCAATGCCACTGCAATCCGCTCTGCCACTCCGAGTTCCAACGACTTCTCCCCAGTCCCAATCAAATATTCAATCAACTGCGTTTGTGTTTCCACGTTTCCTTTCGAAACACCAAATAACACCAATCTAAAGTTTGTTGTGAATCCACCAACCGAATCCCACCCAACGAGTTTCTCCAACAAATGACGGGCTACCAGTTTCCTCGCAGCACACCCGACGCTATCTTTGGCGTCTTCTCCAGTCAGTAATGTCTCCAACAACAGCGATGAGCAAAATGTAATGCTTTTGCTTGTGCTTTGTGGAGCAGACTCCGCAAGGCGGTCAAACTCAGCAAGTGTTGCGTCCAAGTTCTCCGGACGGAGATTTTTGATCTGGGAATGGTAGGAGAGTGGTCGGCAGGGGCAAATAATGGATTAGCAATGAGCGAGGGGTGGCAGTGGTGTAAAGTGCAAGTTGCAAAGTAGTGAGGTAGCGTGAGAAAAGACGGTCTGGAGGAATAACGCCGCTTAGTTATAGTGGATTTTGTCCATCGTCAGGGAAGGAACCACGCGGAACTTGGTGCCATCTTCCATCAAACAACGATATTTTTAGGAATCCTCTCACCAATTGGGCCCCGTACAATTGTACGTCAGGACAGTATTGAAGCCGTTTCCTCTCTCGGTTCAAAATTCCAGATTCCTTCCAATCGTCCAGCGTCACCGCAAGCCGAGAAGCCAAGGAGGCCGCCGATGGAGGAGGTTTCGTCGTTCGATGTCCCTGTGCAACAACGTCGTCTTTTGTGTCGTTAGCTTGATGTTGCTGTCTAGTCCCTTGTTCCCTGTCGCCCTCGCTCATGGGCCATGTCCATTGTCTTTCGTTTCTTCTGGTAGGTCTTTGGATGTGATTTTTTTCTGTTATCTTCTAAATTTTTGTGTCATCGTCGCTTTTTTACTTCTGTTTGTCGTCGGTCGTCGGTCGTTAGTTGGAGGCGGAGAGTTGGCAATGTGCGTTAGTGGGCCAAGAAAATAGGGAAACAGCCTTTCTTCTTCCGCCCACTTGTGTGGAGGCCTTTTTTTCTCGCCCACTGACGTGGTAGAAAGGGGCGTAGATAGTACTACCTAAGACTTCTTATTATTCCACAAAATGCCTAATTATTTCTTTCATCATAAGCTTATTTTTACGAAAAAATAGTAAGCTAATAGTAAGCACTTTGGAATACAAGAAAAATGTCTATTTTTTTCAGATTTTTGCCAGTTTTTTGCTGATTTTTTGGTGAAAAAGTATTAAGTAGAATACCATGTGGTATTGTACCTAAGTACTTAGCTGTTGGTAAGTAAGTCTATGATAAAAAATCATTGAAATGAGCAGGAAAAGCTCCTGTTGCAATGGAAGATGCTGCATGGTCAACTAGGCAAAAATGTAAATTAATTAAATCTGGATGAGAAGAAGTAGATGTAGTGGGTTGACCAGAATTTGACAAATTATTTGATAGGACACTCTGAATATCCGAATGTTCACGGTTGATGACATTTTCTCCCACTTTGAAGTCCTGTAGATGAACTTTTAATTTTTTGTTGGTATACCACACATGCTTTTGCACTTTTTCTGCTGCATTATTGCAGGGCAGAAAATCAATTAGAAAATGTCTGCACTTTAAGCAACCATCCTTGTTTCCAAATGTTGGCGCGATTCCACCATCTTCCAAGAATCTTCATTTTTTGTCTGGCACCTTCGATGACTTTACTGCAATTGTTATTTTTATGGTTGAACTTGATTTGATCCTCAGCAAGAGATGCAATTCTGCCCATTTTCCCAGAAAATAGGTGTAGATTAAAGGTAGAAGTCTAGTTGTATTCCTCCAATGGCAATATTTTGATCTTCAGAATTGCCAAAGATGACTTAGAGAGCACAGTTGCAAGTTGCACTTTGTTCCTCCTTTTCATGGCAGTTGGAAGGATGCTGTTCACTTTGTTGTGGATGGCTCTCCCATTCATCTCTGCAATTAGGTTGGAGTTTTTTGCCTCCTGTAAAATTTTCTCTCTCCCAGCAACAAGACTAGCCAGCATGTTCTTCATGATTGCCGGTGGCACATTGTTAACGTTTTGTACTGAATGGTTGTACTGGAGAAGCACAACCATTTTAGCACACAAAGAAAAATCTGCCTTAGCCATTTCTTTCATTTCATCAAGCTTGTTGTTGATATGAACTTCAATGGTGTTGTAAGTAGCATCAACATTGTACAAATGACTGGATGTGGCAGCAATTGAACTGGTTGATTTTACTTTAGCAGAAGCTGTAGATTTGTTGAAAGAGGCACCAGGTTTTGTTGTTTTTATAGGTGTGGATGAAGCAGATGAAGATTTATGGCTGGGTATGGTAGTGTAGTCCTCTTTTTTATGGAGCAGCAGCAGGCTTATGCTCATCCACAACCTTGACATCATCATCGGTGTTGTTGTCTAGATTGATGAATTTTGCTGCAACTGAAGGAGACTGTGGAGAGCATGGATCCCTGCCACAAAGCTGCAAAAAAAGAGCAGACTCATGGCCTGTGTGGTGAATTCCATGGCCATCTTTTGCCCTGTGGATGGCATCCAGCACTTTATACTGAGCCTTGAGCTTAGCACTGAAGTCCCTGGCCTGGAAAAGCTTGGCACAGGCATTGTTGATTCAACCAATAATGGCCATGCCTTGAGAAGTTATCCCTACTTTGTCTGGGCCAAGAGCTTTGGCTCTTCTGCAGGCAAATGACAATGTAAGGACAATGAATCAAGGTTGAGATGGGTCAGGCAGCTAGATAATGCTTGATGCACACAGCAATTGTGAGAGAGGCAGAGGGGATGATACCAGACCGGCAGGATTTAGGCTTAAGCCAACTGGACATGACAAAGATGAATGAGATGGAGGCAAAGGAGGTGACAGAGGCAATGAAGGGTGGAGTGGACAATAGCAGAGGTGCTTGATGGAGAATGTCAACAACAATGCATGCTAGTGGTTGAGCAATTGGCAGTTGACAGCCCAACAAAAATCTTCATTCTGACTGAAAGGAAAACTATTAGTGAAAATTTAATTCAAAAGTTATTAAAATCCCTAAGGGAATAGGTAAGACAGGGCATGTAACGAAGGCGGCACCTTTCTGTCATCGCCCGTCAAAGACGGACGAAATGATGTTCCTGACGAACCAGTAGTATATAAAAAGATATATGTTAATTAAGATTGTTATGATAAGACTTGTGTTTCGAAAATATTAGGCCTTAAGTTGAAATCTTTGCCGGCAAAATGTTGAGCTTTCTTTTCGTTCGTGCCAAAAAATTAAGTATATATTCAAATTTTGGTACATACCTACTGCCAACCCGACATATATGCTATATACCTACGTATCGAAAATCGTGGCCACTTACTTACTGATTGTACACCTGTACCTACCTACCTAGATACCAATAGAGCTAACTTATCTTTTAGTACAATACTACTAGCTATTCAGTAATAATATTGTACGTACGAAAGTCATGACCTACGTACGTAGAGTACTTTTCTACATACATACCGACCTCTGTAATTATTTACGTACGTACGTGACTGCTTACGCTACTACTGCTATACTACTAGAATATTATCTATCTCGTGAGTCTGGAGGTAGTGAGCGCAGGTTGAAGTAATGTTATTCATGTACAGAGGACTAAGTAAGTAAAGATAACACTATGGTACATATGTACACTACTCATTCTCTAGAGTAAAATTACTAGAAGTAATGTTGAGTCTTACGTGAAAAAATATTCGCTCCTTTTACGTATACTAACTATAATAACATACAACCTTGAAGGTTTTCATAACTCTTAAATGCCCTTTTTGTTACAAAACCTGTATAGGTCCCTGTTTGTTACAAAACCTGGAATTATTACTATTCCTACGTTAATGACTTAGTTTTTTCTTTAAATCTTGGCATGTTATGACATATCGGCATGTGCATATTTTATATTAAAAACATACATTTTTGTATATTAATATATTATTATTTCAATGCCCCCTATATTACAAAACCAGACGTTTCTTCTTTGCCCCTATAGTTATATGCCCAGTCATACAAATTGAAAAAAAATATAAAGAAGTCTCGTGAAAAACACTTGAATCCAACCGGCGACCCTTTCCGGTCTATCCGGGAGCACTACCACTGTGCCATCTCATTTTTCTGAAAGTTGTGCCAGTCTGTCTGCCTAAAAATCGATGGACAGACGAAAAGAGGGTGCCCCCTTTGTTACATGCCCTGTCTTATTTGTGTTCAACAGGTTCTGCAGTGCACAACCTAGGTTTTGCATCATCACTTCTCAGGACAATGGAAATAAATGCAATTGTTTCACAGACATGGTTGCACTTTGTTGTAGCACACATTCCAGAAAGTGAGGTGATCCACAATAAAGCACAATAGAGATACACACCCCTGTTTTGAGCATCAAACTTCTCCCCATTTGCATCATGATACCAAAGTCTCATGAATAACAATGTTATGCTGAGTACATCAGCACCCCTGATCAATTCCTTAACCTTGTCATCCATGAAACCATCTGCTGGTGTTTCATTGTCTTGTGAGGCACAAGTCTCAGTACCAACAAGTCCGAGGCAAAATATTTTGATTGGATAAAAGCTCTGATAGAATGCTGGATTGAAGAAGAAGCTTGCAATCCACAATGCAATCACCAACTGTCACAACACAAGAACCACCTACTATAATCTGATATTGTATTGCCTTCTGTATGTGATTGGGATTGTCCGATGTCAGATAATCCTTCAACCCTATAAGAAAGTTTCAAATTGTCTTTTGTACATTGTCACTCTCAGTGGAAAAAATATCAACAGAAAAGTTGACAACAGAAAGTTCAATACCGCTAGTTCTTCTTTCTAAAATGACAGATTTGCTGCTAGAACTTCTGCAGTGAATAAAGCCTCATTAGTAAGTTGAGGATGCACAGCTATGTTTTTTGTCACATGACACTCAGGCAGGGAACATTGAAATGACATGACAACAACCTTCCCCCTCCATGGCCATCTAATCTGATTCCCACCATAATGTCCCATCAAGGCATTTATTAATTTTTTTCATCAATCCCAATGATTTTGATCATTTGGCAAAGAGGTTTTGCACCAACAACTACCTTGTATTTGCTTGATACTTCAATTGCTGGTACCAATCTAGTTCCATTGATGGATATTGACAAAACAATTTTATTGCAATCCACCTCCATCAAATCAGTACATTGATCTGTTTTGTCCTCAATTTCCCTGATATGAAAAAACAGGAACACAAATTTGCTTCACTTTTGCACAAATATGATCTAACCACCACTAAGATAAACACAACATACCTGGTCATATCATTAATTGAGCACTCAAAGATACGTGGCGATCAATGCCTTGCATTTTAGAGCAGTATTAAGCATTTTGATGGGCCATTTAAGTTGGCAGCTACCATGCCATTGAATTGCCTCATGTTGGAGTATAACCACATGTAGAAATTAATTTGTATTTTCCATAAACACAATGAGCTCTCTCATCTGGGTGGTGTCCCAATTCAGATTCAAGTCCAAAAACTCCTTCACAATTGACAGCAAAGATTTGGGACCCAAGGTGGTACCTTCTTCCTTTAGCTTGATGGGTAGTTCCAAATTCTTTGACGCCAAAGACATCAAATCTTCATATTCAACTTATCTTATGTCCTAGCAGCAATACCCTTACTTTCCTCTGTCAAATCTTTTGAGGATCCTTTCTAGTACTAAGTTACAAGTCACTTAACATTTTGGAGTCTCTTTCAATTGTGATTTGATCTTTCCTGGATGTAATTGGCTTAATTTTTTGTGTCTCATCCAGTAACTCTTGGATTTATCCTTGAAAAAGGTCAATTCTTTTTGTAATATATGGTTAGATGTATTCACCATTGTTGGATTTGGGGTCTAATATGAGTTGGTCAAAATGAAATAGTAGCCACCAGAATGATGTTGAAGTTTTATTCTATGAAAGTTCTTTATCATTGTTTGGTAACTTTTTGCTTTTTTCTACAAATTCAAAATGAAACCTTCCTTGAGTTTGTGAAAGTTTTCTTTG
>JALLOT010000044.1:0-31079 GCA_036939595.1 Thalassiosira livingstoniorum | reverse complement strand
TTTCGTGAAATTTCGCACGAAATTTTCACGAAATTTCACGAATTTCACGAATTTCACGAATTTCTTGTTTCGAAAATTCCAAACGATTTTTCATTAAATAATCGCGAGAATTCTTTGTTATCACTAAAATATTAATGAATATCGCTTAATAATTTTCTTAGTAACTGACTTCACGCTCAAAACTAACGATCACGTTTTTTTATGTTAAAAAATACTGTTTTAGACGTGACATTGGGATGTTCCTGGTCGAATTTAGATTCCGGTGCCCTTGGCCACCCCCATTCGGTGCCGATGGCCCAGTATGCGGCGGGCAGAACCATGACCAGAGCAACAAGAGAATCTTTGGTCTTTGGCGGGCCATGGTGGCCTCCTGTCTGCCAGCTGCCAGCCACCGACCCCCACCTTAAGTTCGCGCTCCATCTATTTCGATAGTAGTACTCTACTATTGCTGGTGTCTGGTGTCTGGTGTCATGTCAGTTTCTGGCGTCTGGTGTCGGTTTTTGGTTTGGCTTGGTTGGCTTGTGGTAGATGGTAGTAGGGCGGTAGGGCGATGATGGGATGATTTTCGGCTCATCATGTCCACGGGGCACGGGGAACATTTAAAACAGAATGACGGAGCCACAAACTTTTACGATGAGTCAAATGTGTTCGAACTTTTCCTCCTCCGCCACTCATCTGTCGTAAGCAGAGTCAAGAGTCAAGATTCTTGGATTGGATGGAAGATGGAACTCAACGGATTTTTGATGGACTGATCTGTTTTCTGATTTCGCTACCAAGGTAGTGGATTGCTCTTGTCCAGAAGACGTGTATCTGCGGATGGCCGGTTGAAGAATTAGGTAGTGTTTGGTAGTTTGTTGTTCGAGTTGAGATGTAAAAGGGCAGAAGATAACCTGAGATTTTCAATGCAAGGGACTTTCTGTTTTCTGTTTTACTGGAAGATCCTCAACCGCCGAAAGATTTTTTGGTTTTGAAATTTCAAATTCAAACGCAACAATCATCTTGCTAGCGGCGATTTGTAATGTTTTATGATTTAACTCGATTTTCGATTATTGCCGTGGTGTGTCGTCTTGTTTTTGATCTACAGGAATACTCTATCCACTCTATCTTCCACTGTCACTACTTGCTGGCCGTTTTCCATCTTCACGTTAGGAACCTTCTTCCATCCGAAGAACATCTGAATTATCTCTGCAGTCCAAATTATTCAAAACCAACTTCAAGTATTGAGCTTCATCCGTCGCGATGAACATAGTGAATATTTCTCATTCTTCCTTACCCTTAGGTTCGGGGCTCCAATTCCGACGACCTCATCTCTGAACTTCGAGAATAGAATAACACCGTGATCACGAGAGGACATTCAGCATAACTCAGGTATCAAAATCAAAATATCACTTGGGAGTTTCGTACTTTGAAGCTCTACCGCCGAACGCCGAAGTCCCCACGATGAATTGTGAACTGAGGATTCCCTGGATAGTCTTCGTCCTGCTCTTTGCAGCTCTGCCATCCTCATCACACCCCATTCCAGAGATCCACGAGGATGGACCTTATGCTGAAAGGGAGGAATATGACCAATATGTAATAAGTTCCATATTTCCACGTTCTGGACCATCTACAGGTGGTACATCCATCATATTGATGGGTAGTGGAATCATCCCTCCTTCGCGAAAACATAATGGAGATATTCTTATCTGTCGTTTCGAGAGCGATTTCGACAATAACAAAATTGAGGACTCTATGACTCGCCCAGAAAGTAGGTCTGTCGTAGCACAGTGGATTTCTCCCACCGACATTGAATGTGTATCACCCCAATGGAATGCTGTTGGAATCGATGTTCGCCTGAGCTTAGAAATGGATGAGACCCTAATCGCTTCATCACGAATACCTTTTCAATTTTACGAAAACCCCACCATCGAATCAGTGTTTCCATCATCGGGAGTGGCCCTTGGAGGGACAGTGGTTTCCATACGCGGATCTGGAATTTTACCATCATTGGGCCTCTCTTGTCGGTTTGGGAATGTAGATATCGCTGCATCTTGGGTAAATTCCGGGGAGATGGTTTGCAAGAGTCCACCGAGCATTGTTGGATCTTCCTGTATGCTCTCAGTGAGTCTCAATGGGGTTGATTTCACTTCCACATCTGTGGAGTATGTCTACACGCATTCTCCGATTGTACATTCCGTTTGGCCGAGGAGAGGGAGTATTTCAGGAGGGACGGTTTTGAAAATAAAGGGTCAGGGATTTGAAGACTCTGGACATTTAAAATGTTTGTTTGGGGGACTGAATGGCACATCATTTATAGTTGCTGAAGCTCAATACACTTCCACGACGGAGCTGACATGCAAGAGCCCAGCTATTGACAAACCGGCAAAGGCAACCGTTCATGTAACCATCAATGGAGTCGATACAACAATCAATGGACTAGTTTTTACCTTCATCAATGATTCAATTTTGTCATCAATAAATCCAACTAGTGGACCGATTGATGGAGGAACTAGAATTGTGTTGTATGGGAATGGTTTCCTGAGTGGGGATGCATTGCGTTGTCGCTTTGGCGATCAAGAAGTCGTGTTTGCATATTGGGTGTCGCAGTCAGAAATTGAATGCACAACCCCCGCCTGGAATGGAGGCAGCGGTCCGGTAAATTTGTCAGTCAGCCTAAATGGGGTGGATTTCACATCAAGCTCTACAACCTTTGTTTATTACAAGCATCCGGAAATATCTTTTTTGCACCCGTCATTTGGGTGGTCGGTTGGTGGGACACGAGTCAAAGTTCATGGATTTGGATTTTATTCATCTCCTGACATTCTGTGTAGATTTGGAGTTGTTGATAGGGCTGGGACATTTGTTGGAGAAAATGAAGTGTCATGCTTGAGTCCCCCGGCTGCCGCGGGGATATCTCACTCCGTCTCTGTGAGCCTTAATGGAGTTGACTTCTCCTCGTCATCTAGTGATTTCCTTTACACCAACCCGCCAATTTTGCATTCAGTCCTCCCGAAAACTGGCCATATTTCTGGTGGGACTGTTTTGTATCTTATTGGTTCGGACTTTAGAGATGCTGACACGTTGGCATGCCTCTTCGAGAGTTATCCTGCGGCCCGCATCGAAGTAAATGCAACATTTGAGTCGTCTACAAAGATGAAATGCGAAAGTCCCCCAGCGTCCAGTCCTGTCCGAGTGTTAGTGAAAGTAACCACCAATGGAATTGACGTCTCAACCAACGGGGTGCCGTTTGAATACGTGACCGATGCTGCAATTTCCACTTTGACACCTAAGAGTGGACCTTCAGCGGGAAGAACCAATGTAGTTTTGACCGGAAGCGGGTTTGCTAGCGGAGACTCTATTTTCTGTCGTTTCGGAGATAGTGTAGTTCCAGCAAAGTGGTTGTCTTCAACAAATGTTTCATGCATGACTCCAACGATGGATTCAAATGTCGGATCTGTTGATGTTTCTTTCAGCAATGACGGCGGGGTACGTTTTTCCAGCGCAAATAGCAACTTTACGTTCATCCCTCCTACGACTGTAATTGACATCAATCCAAAAGATGGCCCAACAAAGGGTGGCACACTTGTTCAGATTCTGGGGGCTGGTTTCACAAACGATGGAACGTTTAGGTGCATTTTTGACGGTGTGCCTGTTCCAGCTACATTTGTCACTGCAAATGAAATGTCTTGCATTTCCCCAGCGTCTGCAGGGCGCAAAGCTATCTTCAAATTCTTGGATACTCATGGTACAATCGACACTGGGCTCACTTTTCAGTACATTGACAAACTGAATTTATTGTCAGTCCAACCTGATTCATCCTCAATATTAGGTAGCACTTCCATAAGAATTGGACTTCGGGGTTTACAACAAGATGGAAAATACGTTTGTGTCTTTGGAAACAGAGAGTCTAATGCAACTTTTCTCAACACATCATTTGTTGAATGCATCACACCACAATTGGAAACCCCGGAAAAATCGGCATTTGCTATAAAACATCGCGACTACAACTATGGGGGGACTCCAGAGACTGACTTCACTTTTTTCCAGCCCCCAATAATCAACGGCATTACGCCCGACTTATTTTATACCGGTTCTAGCACAGAAATCTTGGTATCCGGGGAAGGATTTCTGGACTCACCCCACTTAAAGTGCCGAATCGGGGATCAAGTTGTTAATGCCCGGTGGATTTCTGGCGGGCAGATCAAGTGCTACTCGCCCAAGATTTCAGAACCGCCATTCTTACAAGTCAGTTTCAGTGTGTCAATCAACGGCGTGGAGTTTCATGGCAAAGGAAACACACTCCGCGTGCTGCCTAATTTCATCACAGTTTCTACAATTGAGCCAAATCACGGCCCCGTATCAGGGGGCACAGAAATATTGGTATTGGGAACCGGATTTGTCGAATCTTTTCAGTATCTTTGTCTTTTTGGGAGCAAACACGTCCATGCCCAATACCTTAGTCCCAACAGAATCATTTGCAAGTCTCCTCCACGGACATTATCAGGACGGCAGAATTTTCGTCTTTGCATTCTTAGGGGCGATTGTGCTGAGGGAGATGTACATTTCCATTTTATGGAACCGCTGCATCTATTTGATGCTCTTCCAAGTGAAGGACCCTTCAGTGGGGGCACAAATGTTCAAGTCTGGAGCAACCTTGGATTTGGGAACAATTCAGTGTGCTTGTTTGGAAATCAAAGTGTATTTATCATACCGTCGCCAAACGTAGGGTATGGTGTTTGCAAATCACCGCCTTTCAACGGCAGCAGCAATTCTTCGATTATTGTTGACTTGTCAATATCTGTCAATGGACATGATTTTTCGGAAGAGTCAAAGAGTTTTGTTTATCATCCTACAATGAGTTTGGTTTCAGCCATGCCATTGAAAAGACCATCTGCCGAGGGATTTCACATAAGAGCTCTTGGTAGAAACATACCAAACAGTCCATCCATATCTTGCCTCGTCGGGAGCAACTTGAGCATACCAGCCAGATGGGTGGCATCAGGTGAGGTTTGGTGTCAGCTCCCAATAAATGTCCCCAGAACATTTCCCATCAAAGTCCAGCACGGTAGTATTTCGAGTAATTCAATTGAATTCAACGTTGGATTTTCAGTCAAAATCTATGACATTTCACCAAGAATGGGATTTCCTGGAATTAACCTGACTGTGTCTGGTATAGGTTTTGGTTACCTAAACAATCCTGGCTGCCTCTTTGGGACGAGAGAGACACCAGCTCATTTATTATCAAACTCTTCAATTATCTGTACTGTACCCTGGAATGAACGAGTTGGCACTGTCTCCTTTGACGTATTTGATTCAATAGGAACAGGTATTCATTTATCAAGTGAAGAATCCACTTTCGTCTATGTTGATCATCCTCAGATCTTCAAGGCAACCCCTTCAGTGTTTGTTAGGACAAATGATTCTTCATCCTTGGTTATTGAAGGGCATAATTTAGATGTTTTGTCGGACGTTGGTTGCCGCATTGGATCTTTTGAATCAGTCACAACTTCAAACGTTACGTCTTCGTCTATGAGTTGCAATTTCAATGGGTTGCCTACTACTGGGAAGTTCCCGGTTGTGCTGTCCAGTAATAGATTTGGCGAAATAATGTCTCGACACTTCGTTTATGTGATTGAACCCCCTCGACTGGAGCACTTGGAGCCTTCATTGATCGTTGCTCAAGAAAACAGCCAGGTTGCGTTGGTTGGGGCTAATTTCGTCGACCACAGCTTGTTTTGCTTCTTCGATGATCAGCCATTTCCTGGAATTTGGATTTCATCGACCCAAACCATATGCCATTTGCCTTCCAACCTAATGGCGCGAAGCTATAAGGTCGGGGTCTCCAATAATGAGCTACAGCCAACGTCAAATTTCTTGATCCTCGACGTGATTCCAATGCCATCAATCGCAAAAGTTTATCCATATGTGGGCTACTCAGGAAGCAATGTAACAATATTGGGGAAATCTTTCCATCCAAAGTTGAAATGTCGATTTAATGGTGTTCATATTGTGCATCCT
The DNA here is from genome assembly GCA_036939595.1 of Thalassiosira livingstoniorum. NCBI lineage: Eukaryota > Bacillariophyta > Thalassiosirophyceae > Thalassiosirales > Thalassiosiraceae > Thalassiosira > Thalassiosira livingstoniorum. Next base: position 25,082 of record JALLOT010000044.1, on the reverse strand, counting down.
CATTACGCCAATGTAACAGCAATTCAATGTGTTGCTCCGTATGTTTCCCGTCTCGGCTCAGTTACAATTGACCTAGTTCTGAATGATGTTTCACTTTCCACTGATTCTTTCACCTTTGTGGATCTCTCTTTGACTTCCATCAGCCCCACCTTTGGAAACACTGAAGGAGGCACTCCTGTGAGACTTGCACCAAAGGAAGATTCACTCGACAAGATAACACATTGCAAGTTTGGAGAGATGGTTGTGCCGGCTAAATTCATTGAATCAGACCTGGTTTGCATATCTCCGCCAACACCAAATGCGGGATATGTCGAAGTGGGAGTGAGTGTGAATGGAGACGACTTTTACATGAGCAGGCTTACCTTTGAGTACACAACGGCAGCAACGTTTTCGAGCATCCATCCGAGCAGCGGCTCTGAAATAGGAGGCACCGTGGTGACTTTGAAGGGATCAAACTTTGTGAATAGCGACAAGTTGGCATGTTATGTCGGAGATGTGCGTGTTGCTGGCAGATGGATGTCAGAAGATGTGATAATTTTTGATACACCAAAGATGAAGCCTGGAAGCTATGATGTTTTTGTATCACCGAATGGATTCGATACTTCCAAGACCTCATTTCAATTCATTGTTTTAAGGGAGGTAGATGTACTATACGCACATCCCGCAAATGGACCTAATTACGGTGGCACAAAAGTTTCTATAATTGGAAAGTCTTTCGTCCCTACCAACCAGCTCTCCTGTCGTTTTGGTGATTTTGGTACTACTGCTGCCCTATTTGTGAGCTCGTCAGAGCTCTCGTGTCTAACCCCTAACGTGAGCGGGAGAAGTTTTGATGTAGAAGAATTCGTTACGACCGTGGGCATACAGGTTTCTTTGAATGGATTGGATTTTGCACAACCCAGTGCGTTGTTTCATTTCAGCCCTCCACCCGTGATTCATAACATCTACCCAACATCAGGAGGTATGAGTGGAGGAACCCAAGTTAGGGTAAACGGAAACCATTTCCACTCTTTCAACAACTCGAGTTCAGCCCAATGCATTTTTGGAAATGTTAGTGTCTATGCTGTTGTATTATCAGTCACAAATTTACTTTGCGTTTCTCCACCAAGCCCCAATGATGGTGAAGTTGTGCTGTCTGTTAGCTTAAATGGAGGGGTAGATCGAGTTGATCCTTCTCCGACTTCCTTTCATTATGTCCACCCTGTCAAATCCATTACAATAGAACCAAATGGCGGACCATTTACAGGCAGAACCCTTGTGACTGTGAATGGATTATTTGATTTTGGCTATTCGTCAAGTTTGCGGTGCAAATTCGGATCATTGCAATCAGAAGTGGCATTCATATCCTCCGAAAAAATCCAATGCGAATCGCCATCACATCCTCCAGGATTTGTTTCATTTGCTGTTATTTCACAGGACGAAATTATCACACAAAATGGCACCGTTTTTGAATTCTACATGCCTCCTCAACTGATTTCTTCTAGTCCTATTAGTGGACCAGAACAAGGAGGGACAAGAGTGAAAATCTTTGGCAACCATTTTCGGCAAAGTTCCAACTACCTTTGCTCTTTTGGAGAGAATAAAGTAGCTGCGAGATTTCTGACAACAAACTCCATTGAATGCACATCACCTTCACCCACCCATCAAGAAACCGGATACACTGACTTGCTCGTGTCAGAAGCAGAAACTCACATGTCACTCGGAGGTGATCTTCATTTTGTTTATACACCACTCCCCATCATATCTCACGTCCTACCACAATATGTCTTTCTAGAGGGGGGTGACACTGTTTCAACTTTTGGCCATCATCTAACTTTTGCTGATGTGGCATGGTGTCGTGTCCATGTGACCGAATCTCTTCAAAATTCAAACATATTCATTGATTCTAAAGTTGTCCAAGCGACCTATTCAAACAGCAGTGTCATTCAGTGTCAGATGCCTTCTTTCTCGCTGAAAAATCAAACCAAGGCATTCATTGAAGTATCAAGTAATGGCTGTGATTGGTCGTCTTCTCGTCTTCCAGTGATTTACACTCAAAAACCTACAGTTGCAGAAGTTTACCCACAGTTGGGGTCCGTGATCGGTGGGACGACTGTCTTTGTTCATGGATCCAATTTCTTGCAGGGGAGCAACATTTTTTGCAATTTTGGACCTGCTGGCTCTGTTCCATCAGTCTGGTTGTCCTCAATCAAGATATACTGTTCCACTCCACCGATGTCGTTGCCGGTAAACGCGACTCTTTCCTTACATTTTAGTGGAAGCCATAGACTTGTAGAGAGCAGAAGTTATTTCCTCTACCATCGAGAAGTTTCGCCGGAGGAGGCTTATCCCTTGAGAGGATCTGTCATGGGTGGAACGAATGTAACTGTCCATGGAACAGGTTTCCTCAATGTGCCAACTCTATCATGTCAATTTGGAAGCTCTATCGTCTTTGCTCAATTCATATCTTCAACTAAGTTAGGGTGCACATCGCCATCAGTCAGCTACAAACAGAACGTTGAGTTGAAAGTATCCTTGAATGGAGTTGACTTTGTTTCGATGAATTCCGATAATGGAGAGATGTTTGCGTATGATTATGAAGTGGAGGTATTTCGTGCTGATCCTCCGAACCTCCCTGTATATTTCCATAGTGCCCCTGTGCAAAGGAACCAATACATTTCAATTTACGGAGCATCGTTCGTCAATGCAACAGGATTATCTTGTCGATTTGGTCAATTTGGAGAGTCGAAAGCACAATTTATCAGCGAGGTGGAGATTCGTTGCCTGCGCCCTAGAATATCTCAGACTGGGAACGTACAGGTTTCAATATCATTGAATGGTGTCGACTTCAGTCAGAACGATGTTGCTTTAACATTTGTTGAACCAGCACGAGTCTCTAGTATTTTCCCTTCAAGGCTTGTAGAAGGAAGTCAAATCGATGTAAGAATCACAGGAGAAAACTTCATTGCATCTTCGAATTTGTTGTGTCTTTTTGGCAGATACAGTTTGCTGTCATCGCCAGCGAAATGGATCAATTCTACCACGTTGCTATGCAGGTGTCCTCCCATGAATTTGACTCATGACGGTCTTGAATATGTTGGGATCTCAAACAACAGAGGGTATGATGTGACAAATCTTTTACCTTTTAACTTGACTTCAAGGCCAAGATTTGTTTCCATGCATCCAAGGATTGGTTACAGCGAAGGAGGTGCTGAAGTTACGATAACAACGAGTAACTTGAAGTACGTCACAAACATCATGTGTCAATTCGGCTCAGCATTTGCCATTGCAACTCAATCGTCCTCAAGTAGCATCGTCTGCAAGGCTCCGCCTAACAAAGGAAGCGTCACTGTGAACCTGATATCAGATGGGTCCTATTTCCTCTCAGCTGGGCTGTTTGAATATGTAGACCATGCTAAGGTCAAGGCAGAGTCAATTCACCCAAAAATAGGGACGTTAGATGGATCGGTCATAAAGTTGTCGGGATCAGGTTTCCAAGGAATAAAGACGTGCCAGTTCATCTCCGTTTCTGGCCAACCAAGTTCAAGTGTTTCAGCAGTTGTTGAAAGCGACTCGCATCTCAGCTGCAAAACTCCATCATCAACAATGGAGGAGGAAATGTACTTGGAGTTATCCCACAACGGCCAGAACTATTTTCAAACTGGACTTGTTTTCACCTACCGTACCAGTCCGCTTTTATTTGAACTTAAACCTTCGTTCGGAGCAGATATTGGAGGGAAACATGTTTACATCACAGGTATTCATATTACCAATGTAATTTCAACTATGAAAGTAGAATGTCTTACTATTGTTGTTCTATTTGTACGTTGCAGGCGAACACTTTATTGACACACCTCACACGATGTGCCGCTTTGGCCCTGTGACAGTCAAAGCCGTTGTTGTTTCTTCGAACCTGATGAGATGCATCACGCCTGAGCTAGAGATGGGTAGAGTTTCATTTAGTGTTTCAATTAACGGTGTAGACTTCATTAATAACAACACGATATACGAGGCGATCAAGGTCCCCCAAGTAAGCTCTCTGGATCCGTCAATCGGAATCATGAACGGAAATACCTTGATATTTGTGAACACTACTGAAATCATGGACAAAAAGCTGGCTTGTCACTTTGGACATCAAGCTGTAGTCCCCGCTACTTACGTATCTCCCAACTCGCTGTCGTGTGTTGCTCCCATGGGCATATCTGGTGTTGTGAACGTGTCCGTATCTATCGACGGAGAGCGCTTAAGCGACAATAACCTTCCCTTCTCATTCGTCAAACCACCTGAGATTGAGTCTGTCTATCCCCAATTTGGGTACCCAGGCACGAAAGTAAGCGTGAATGTGGCAGGTTTGGCTGATTCATTTGAACCTTTTTGCTCATTTGAAGGGTCGAGTGACTCTGCCAAAGCCACCGTCTCCATTTCCAAGGGTGTAGTTGAATGCACAGTACCTCAGTTCGATGAACAAGCCTCGAAGTATGCCCCAATTTCTCTAATGATAAGAAGTGGCCCGTCTACAACTCATCGAGTTTTGGGACCAGCCTTTACGTATCTTGAGCCATCTATCATCACAAACATTGAGCCTTCTCATGGAAGTGACCGCGGTGGCACCCTTGTCAAAGTTTTTGGAATCAACTTTGCGAACATATTTGGCATTCAGTGCATATTTGGCACTCTGTCGGTGGATGCTACTTTTGTTTCTGCTACAGAGCTTACATGCATCTCCCCTCAGCGGGTGGGATCTGCAACGAAAGTCAATGTTTTCATTGCTTTCAAAAACCAGACTCTGTCCCCACCCATTGGCCATTCATTTGAATATTTCCCTCATCCAAGCATACATGACTTTCATCCAAAATTTGGTATTGCTGGAGAAACTCGTGTTACGATATTGGGTTCATTCTGGCACGACGCCGAGAAGCATTTCTCTTGCAGATTCGGCAATTCTACTTTGGTTCCTCTTGTGCGACCATCCGAGAATGACAGAGTTGTGGAATGCCTCTCTCCTCCACCCAATGAGACTGGTCAAAAGGTGAAGCTGTCTTTGTATGCTAATCATGGGCAACTCCATCTTGTCAGCAGTAAAGACTCGTTCACTTACGTAGATCACATAGAAATTTACAGAATTCATCCAGACTCAGGACCTGTCAATGGCGGGACTGAAGTTATTCTGGCAGTGAAAAATTTGCACACTGCCCCTCTGGACAAGATTACATGTCATTTTGGAACTGACTTCGTCGAAGCAAATCATTTTTCCCAAGAGGGGAAAGATTTTTTTCGATGTACAACTCCACCCAGCAGCTCCGGGGCGAATACGGTCATGCTTTACTTGGGTGTTGGTGGGCTGAAGGACGGACATTCGCGTGGCAGCTTATTTTCTTACTACAATGCGCCGTCAGTACTGTCCATTCAGCCGAAGTCTGGATTCTTGGAGGGCGGGGAGAATATTTTGGTTACAGGAAAGAACTTTCGTAGAACCAAGGACTTTGGATGCATTTTTGGGACAAAACCATCGAAAGCGATGTGGCTATCTGAAAAAAGTGCCATTTGTGTTACTCCTCCGAATAGTAATATGACCGGGTTGGATGTCGAAGTTCGTGTGACCAACAACGGAATTGATTTTACCGGTGTTTCAGCGGGATCATCATTTTTCTATTTTCATCGTCCTGACGCGACGAGTGTCGAGCCAAGTGTGGCAGACTGGGACAGTGAAACAACAATTACCCTCAGAGGAAAGCACTTGTCAAGAGCAAATGGATGCCGGTTCGGTGATGTTAAAGAATTGCTTTATTCTGCCACCAATGTCACTTCAAACATGGTGATTTGTAGGGTGCCCCCTGCACGGATGGCGCCATTATCATTTTTGCCGACACTGTCCCATTCACCATTTAAAATTTTTCTAGACTACGAAAATGGAGTTGTTCCTACTAGCTTGGAGATTCGATACCAACGTCTCAATCCTGCCCCTGCAGATGAATTCAATCATCCAACTGTGGTGTCGCTACTGCCAAACCTTGGTACTTCAGCCGGAGGTGATTGGATTCGAGTTTATGGTATGGGCTTTCTAAGTCGGAAAGAGTTAGTGTGCAACTTTGGACAGATCGAGGTTCACAATGTCCAATTCATATCTCAGTCGGAAATACTATGCCAAACTCCAAAACACTCTCCAGGTGCTGTTTTGTTTGAAGTCAGTTACTCTGGTGGAAAGAAAAAACTTGGCAACGAAAAGCCGTCATTGTGGTTTAACTTTGTCCGTGATGTTTCACTTGTTTCAGTGACACCACCAAGAGGGTCTGTGGCCGGAAATACCACGGTGTTCATTGATGGTACTTTTCCTTTATTAGATTCTATTGGACTGAATAGTATCAAGTGCAAGTTTGGAATGGGTGGAGTAGTCAATGCCAACCTAATAACTCAAAACAGAATTGCGTGCAACTCGCCACCAGCTGAAATGCCCGAAAAAGTGGAAGTCAGACTGAGCTTTGATGGGGGCAACAACTACGCTAAGAGTTCTGGCTGGTTTTCATATGAACTTGAACCTGAAATCCTTTCTTTGTTTCCGAGTTATGGTTATAGAAATGGAGGGTCTACGATTTTGATCAATGGAAGGAATTTCAAAAACAAAGGAGGATTGAAGTGTATGTTTGGAAGCAGCAGAGTAAATGCAACCTTCTTGTCCCCAACACAAGTATCATGTGTGCACCCGCCCCACAAGAAATGGATGGAAGACAAAGTTCAAGTCAGAGTTTATTTTGAGGGTGATGTTATTGGGCAGTCTTGGAAACCTTTTGAGTACATTGATCGCCCACAAATAACCCAACTCAATACTTGGCTCGCAGATGCAAGCACAGGAGGATCCGATATCACTGTCAAAGGGCTTGGTTTTCGCAATGTCCTGCAATTTATTTGTGTTTTTGGAAAATCAATGGTTCTAGCTCGATACGAAGACCCTTTTACACTACTGTGTCGTATTCCGCGCCACATTCCCGAGATGGTCGATTTCTACATTATCGATAAACACACAAACAAACGAATCAATGTTACAAGTACAAAGTCTTCTTCTACCGATTTTCAATTTTTGGCGGAATCATCCATTTTGGATGCCCACCCAACATGGAAAGACACACCATCAGGGCCAATCTTTTTCGTGAGAGGGACGAACTTCAACCCATCTTATCCTCTTGATTGCATGTTTGGAGACAACGAAAAGTCAACAGCTAAAGCAAATGTAATGGGCAGATCATTGCTTTCTTGCTCCGCACCTTTTTCTCAACGCGTGGATCGTGTGAAGGTTGCAACTACACTTCATGGCACAGAGTATTCGACTCAAAGCTCACTTGTGGTGGATGTTTATAGCTGGTTCCAAGTTGCAAATGGAACTGTCATGCATCCACATAGGGCACACAATTTTTCTCTTTGCGAGCCTGGGACGTTTCAACCACAAAACGGTCAGACGAAGTGCCATCCTTGCCCAATCGGTACGTATAAGCCTTGCACTTTTCAATAATCCCTACTAGATACTTACTACTTAAGGCTCAAATCGTTGCGGAAATTGAATTGAACAGGTTATCTCTGCCCAGAATTTGGAATGCCGATGCCCCTGATTTGCCCTGCAGGCAGCATTTGTGATAAGTTGGGTCTCATTGCACCCTCGTCTCCATGTACTTCTGGACAGTTTTGTGAACAAGGAACTAAAACATTTACTCCGATGACAATGTCAACAACAACAACATGGCTTTTTGACGAAGAAAGTGGAATCGTGACAGCAGCAACCGCTGGTGACGCGTGGGATTACATCCCCAGAATTGCACCCGCCACTGGAACAAGACGCATTTTTCATCCTCCGTCTGGTAATTATGTAAAAGCAGAGCAGCCCCACCCATGTCCCCTTGGCTTTTACTGCAGGGAGGGTGTAGTCACCACAGAAACTATCAAAGGCGATTTCACCACCCCTCAAAAGTGTTTTGATGGTTTCTTTTGTCCACGAGGAAGCTATTCACCCGAGGGTAGGTTTGTTGCAGAGTTTTGGATATCTGGACTTTCATTTCAGCTGCCATCTAATGTCATTTAATTCTATTTTTTGCTAGGCACTGGACCTTGTCCATCAGGATATTATTGCACATCTCCTACACTTGCCATCCCATGCGACATTGGCAGTTACTGCCCGGGGATAGGAAGCACATTTTCTTTGCCTTGCTTCCCAGGATCATATAGTCCGACAACAGGTAGAAGCAATTGTTTACTGTGCGGAATTGGTACTCAGTGCCCAGGATGGGGTAGAAGTGCGCCTGAGCCTTGTACGGAGGGGTTTGTTTGTGACGAAGAAGGATTATCAATACCAACTAAGCTCTGTCCGTCAGGATATTTTTGCGAAGCTGGTACATCAAGTGACGATCCACACAGCAAAGACGCCGCCCTAAAAGTTCCAAAGCCATGCCCTCAAGGGGTATTTTGTTTGGATGGGGTGGCACATGATGTTACGATGTCTTGGCTGCCATCTTTGGAGATGGGAAAAACAGCCCCTCAGCCGTGTCTTGAGGGCTACTTTTGCCCACAAAATACTTCCATGCCGATTAAATGCTTGCCAGGTCACTACTGTCGAACACATGCTTCTGTTGGGACTCCTGTCCCACCTGGGACGTTTGCTGGCGAGGAAGGCGGTGCTATTACCCCGTCCTTATGCCTTCCAGGTTTCTTTTCACCCCGTCCTGGTTCGACTTCATGTGTTCCATGCCCGGCTGGCCATGAGTGTGTTAGGTATGTGGGACTCCTACTTGAACAGCCGTTACTATTTTCTTCCTTTTTTACATTAACAGCACTCTCAACCTACTTCATCAAAACTAGCTATGGCACATATGTACCACGAATTTGTGAGTACATTTGAACAAGAAACCAATCAAAAGTGCGGTTTTGTCTCCAACTCATGGTTCCTCCTTTTTGTCAACAGGTGGCCCTGGAACATACAGATCGAAAGCCAATTCCATTTCTTGCATCCCATGCCCGGAACGTAGTTATTCTTCAATAAGTGGTTTGACAGATATCAGCATGGTAGGTCATGAACAAAAATTTCGTTGTAGTCGGACAAGTCAATGCTGCATTTACATCACATTATAATTTCATTGCTATTTCATTGTCTCGGTGCTTTCTCTTTTGGGTGCCAACCTCAACAGTGCTTACCATGTCCCGAGGGACGAGTATGTAGTTCATCTGAAATGACGAATCTATCACAATCAGAATCCTGTCCCGAAGGATTTGTATGTGGTTACACAACAGACAGGACTTCTCAATATAATAACAAATGCCCAGCTGGCCAGTATTGTGGCAATGAAACCACTACAACAAATCAATTTGATGTAGCAAATTCCTGCTTGAGAGGTCATTATTGCGCAAGAGGGACTACCCAACAGCTAAGGTCAAAACAGAAATGCAGCAAGGGACATTACTGTCCCGATGGAACTTCAGACCCCGAGCCTGTATTGTTTCGCTGCCCTAGACAGATGACATCATTCGCAGGTGCCACACACTTGGAATCATGCACAACATCTCTTGTCTCCACATGCGATAAGATCATGTTTGACCATTCTAATCCATTTGACAGAGTCTCTTTTTATCCCCCTGAAAACCACGTAAACGAGCAAGATCAAGAGGGAGAAGTTATAGTTCTAAAGAAAATTCTTCCTTTGAACAAAACTGCACCAAACAACGTTGTTCCATGGAAAAATGATACCGTCGAAGTTTTTCGAGCATGTCCTCAAGTAATTATTCCTCAAACCCCACACAACAATTCGATAACTATCATTGGGCGAAACTTTCGCAATTCAACAGCTCTAACATGCCGATACAGGCCTTGCCTTGGCTCCAGCTGGAACAGTGCTTCTGGCATGGTTTTTAATGCCCCGGGAGATTGCACCATGTTGGTTAATGCGACATCCCCGACGATCAGCCGCCATATAAAGAAACAGGGCATCTATTTGGGCGATAGTCGAGTTTCATGTCCTCAGCCAGATTTCAAAGAGTTTCTGCCTTTGAACTCTACTGCTGAGTCGACAGCGAAGCTATGTTTACGAGATGATCGAGGTTTGATGTTTTTGTCACAGAAATGCTCTGAATCTGATGTAGCACAGGGTCATTGCGATTATGAGAAGTCAATTCCTGGATTGCGACGAAGAATTTACTCTCTTTTCATGTCTTGTTCAAGTGAAGAGATCTCCAACAACATTTGCGAAAACGTTCCTGTACCGTCATCTAAAATAAATCCTTGCATGACGTGGAGGATTGCTGTAGACGTCAGTAACAATGGAAAGAAATTTTCTGGCGACAGGCATGTGGTTCCATATAGCAGCACGGATTCAAATGGAGAAGCTTTCAATGTCGCCCCGACTTTTGCTGTGTACGACATTGTTCAAGACGATTTCCTGAGGGAGTTCGAGGCCAGTCATAGTGCTGTTCAACGTAAAAGCTTCGTGTCCAGTAACTTGAATGATGCATTATTATGCCGCAGGACTTTGTACCACGAAGAGGGCCGACGTTTGATGGAGGAGGGATGGTTTGAATCGCCTTACATGAGCCGATTTCACCTATCTTTTGACTGGAGGCACCTTCCAGACAATCTCATTTACAACGAGCATTACAAACTTGCGATTTACGTCGTTCCTTCAAGGTGTAATTGGTCGACATGCAGCAAAACAGGCAGTTACATAACAATTGAAAACATTCCCTGTCTACAGCCTGTGGAATTACCCGTGTGGTTTTCTGACGATTCCATTGATAAAAATCAGATTATGAATCTAACCCTCTTGTCATTGGACGACTCCAAATTCCGGGTCGAGATTCAGATTATGAAGGGACTGTCGTTGCCATCTGCTGATTTCTTTCTAAACACACTGACAGTAGTTATGGAGAGCCCAAAGCGAGCAAAGACCTCTTCGGAGCACGATGAAAAGAGAACATTGTCACCCTTAATTAGCTGGGAAGAGAAGGAAACTGACATGACTTTCATGTTTGGAATTCGTTATGACCGTGGGCATTCAGATGTTGTGAGTATGCCATTGAACTTGCCACCTAGATGGAAAAGTTTTGAGAGGGGTCGCGTGCTTCTGGGAATGAATACGACACACGAAAATGATGCAATGACAATAAAAGATGGCGTTGGAGCTAACATGGATTTCTGGAGCAATCCATACAAAACATCATCAGTAGCGAAGGCGCAGAGCGACCTTTACTTTGAAACTTTTCAAGGCCTTTCTCTAGATGATTCTCAAGGACGGTACAAATATGATCTCGAGGCACTAGTACTGCCCTACCTTCCTTATTTTTCAAATTGTCGAGAATTTGATTCTTACATTCCTCTGTGGGCATTGGTTGAGAGCTTTGGCAGCTGTACATTGCCACACCAAGACGACATTGAGGAAGTTGGACCGTTTGATTTTGCAAGGTTTTATCCCTTGAGCGATCATTGCGAACGCACGATCCATTGTAATTTTGAAGAAGAACTGCCGAAGCCGGATGTCACTCCTAGATGGTTTGAGGCAGACTCTGGAACTTCACTATTTTCCATTATCCGTGATCCAATCGATTATAAACAATATACTGGACGCGACGAATCAATCGTCGGGCGAAGTGATGGAGGGGGCCAACGATTCATCAAAGGAGTAAAGACGTTGCAAACTTTCATTCCCGCAAAAGTGGATCGATCAGCAGCTTTGGACGTTGAGGGCGGTTGCACGACCTTGTGCTTTCCGCGTAGAGTGACTCTGAGCATCTCGTACCACCAGGTGGATGCGCATTCGAAGCGCATTGTTCAAGTCAACGTTATCTACGACAAATTTGACAAAGATCCTTCAAATGACGGGTATGAATTGAAGATCAAATTCTTTGCCTTAAATTATCAGGAACTCATTGTGAAATTCGCATTTAGCCGTGGAATATTCTTGCTCCTTTTTGTGGTGATAGGAGCTTGCACCGTTGCTACTGGTTTCATTTACTGGATCGTTGTTCGATTGACCACTAACTTAGAGGATCCACCGAAATTGAGGTTAACCAGCTTTTTGTGGCTAATTTTCCCCCAAGCAGTTGGCGGATTCCTACTCGCAGCAATCCCCATCAGCATCGTAACCGCAGCGGTATTTTACTTGATGAAAGGATACTCAGTTCTTTCCCCTGATTCTGACCCCGAAGGAAGATATTGGCTTTTTCTGCCATCTATACGTCTTCATTACAGAGACAGTTACATAGATCCAGATTACGTACATTTGACTCGTAAAGGGCGAACGGGTCTGGCGTTTCTTTCAATGGCTTTGATGTCGATGTATCATACGAGTAAGGCTTTCGTTCCCAAGAGAAATCATGGCGAACAAAATGATACTTCAGCAGCGACATCTTTGAAACGTAGCAATCTTATTTACTCAAGCATCCTAATGGGTCTATTTTTGGTTGTAATATTTGAGTGGTCATACTGGGGATACTTTGGAACATACATTTGGGAGGCAATCATTTTTATGAAAATTTTGAGTATGGTTGTTGGGTCGATAGTTGATGTTCAACTAGGCGAAGCATTGTTGAGTGCTCCAGTAATGACTGCCATGGGATTAGCACAAGGCATTGTCACGATGTCCGCCAACGATTTCATGGACTTTCTGCTTTCTTACATCGTTGGCTTTGGATTCTTAATTCTTGAAAGAATGTACATCGGTCCACTTCAATCTGATTTTGTTGGTTGGGCCTACGATGTCATGGAATCTTTATCCAATCGCTTGAAAGCAATAATTTTTCCCGTACTAGGTCGAAAGGTGGCTACTGCTATGAAGGACTCTGAGAAGTCAAAAGGGGAAGAAAATGTAGAGACGATAGAGCCCCTCCTGGGGAGCTTTGCTTCTTATTCTTGTGACACACTATCACTGTTCTACTCTCCTTTCGTCATGGTGATAATAATGGCATTCCGGGATGAAATTGAGATTTTGAACCTGTATGGAATCAAAGAAGCAGACATGGAGTACTACGTTCTCTTCGCCATGACTATAATTCCATTCCAGATTATTGCCGACATCTTTTTACACAATGCACTTGAACTCCTTCATGGATGGAAAACACAAGAGTATCTTGAATACTGTAGAGTTCGGTTCCTGCAGCGTGAATTTTGGTGGAAAGGACTTGAAAATTCCCTCGACGAGTGCATCGAAGAAAGCTTGAGAAGTATGGATCAGCTATGTTTTAGTAGTCAATATTACATGATCAACACTTTGCATGTCAATTCCATCATCTATTTTGTGATCGGTGTAGAAATGATGACGAGAGCAAAATACAATTTCTTTGGTGACCCTGCTATGTTGCCCATTGTAGCGATTGTACTTTTGTGCTCCACGGGAGTTAAAATTGGTTTGACGTGGATCGGAAGAATAATGAACCTATGGAGAATAAGACATGAAAAGCGGAGCTGGCATGCCCAGATACAATCAGAAGAGGAACCGCACATTGAACAATGGGATGATTTTCAGGGTACAGGCCACGACCTTTACCAAATGGAACAACGAATATCGTCGGATACTTTCCGGTACAAATTCCTTCGCTACAATCGTTCATGGATCATTAATCAACTTCCCAGTATGCTGACACCAAGAACCAAGCAACAAAGCCGTCCATACATGATCAATCAATTAGCGAGGGTCCTTGGATCTCTCAATGCTGACATTAGTAGTGACAGTGACAACGATGACGGACCAGAATTCGATTCACAGCCAATGAGTGCATCTACCAGAGCAATGTTGCGACAATGGCTTTCCAAAGCAGATAGGTTGTTGCGATTGAAAAAAGTTATCCAACCGATTATTCAACAATCGCGCGGTAATGAATGTGATGTATGTCTTAGCAGAAATCTGTTACAAGTTGAAACTTATTATTCAGTTGAAGAAATGTAAGTGATACTGCCTATCATTTTCCTCATTTTTTTGATGTGTAGATTATATCCTTACCCCCGCTCTCTATTTTCCTGTAATTTTCTAATGCAGGGATGAGAAGTTCACTAATGAATATCCCTCAGAAGAAATTGATAATGCTTTGTGGAGGCGATTTTATCAACGACATCAAAAGTATCAAACAATTTGTCTGCCTTGTGTCCAAGAGCGAAACCGCAAAGGGAGAGAGGCAATTATTAATGACGATAGAGATGAGGACGACCCTCCAGATAATTCAATGCACCTTGATGACTTGAATGATGCAAGTGCAGCTATTCTTGCCAGATGGTACTCGTCAGCAAAAAATAGTCTCACAAGAAGATGAGAACAGGATTTATTAAACAACACTGAATAACTTCCTTAACTTCAAACATTTAAATGAGGTTTTACTGTGTCTATCGTACCTTTTGAAACAAAAAAGATAGCGTGATGAGCAACAATATTTTACAGCAGAATATGGCTAAATTGTTGCAAGCAAAGATCTCAGGTACCAAAAAGAGCAGTTTTTCTTTCTCATGTACTAACCAAAATTCAATACAGCTGATGGTTCACAGGCTCCTTCAGTGACTTGTAAAGCAATGGTGAGTTGGCAGAAAGATTCGCTGTAGCTATACTTGATTACTATTTGACAGCTCATGCAGGAATCACTTCAGAAAAAAAGCCAGGGGTCCTGCTCAAGAGATGTCTCCCTGCATCATATTTCCAAGGATATATTGGATTGGAAAACTTGTCCCATAGAGCAACAACTGAGGCATCAAATGGCACTGCTCTGCATAGACTCCCCTTTTTCTTTCTATTCCTCCCCTGATCTCTGGTGCCGTAACTCTGAATTATTCCAAGGATCCTGGTTATCAATCAAGGGAAAAGACAGAGAAGAGAACTCATGTCCAGGAAAAGAGATAAATGTTCCTGCAGCTACTCTCATTTGCAGAAATATGCATGGCTCACTGGAAACCTTTGTGACCTCTGTGATTCTGTTAAGGTTCACACCATAATCCAATACACTCAGTACAATGGTATCCAAGGCTTGAGTTAACCTCTTGAACTGCATTTTGTTTTACACTGCATTCCAACATACTGCTGTATCTTTCAATTTTGTTAGAAGGAAGAAGAAAGAGGAGTATATGCTCAAGCTTAAGAGTAATACCGGTGCGAGTTATGACTTGATATATCAAGGATTTTAGTCCAATCTAGTAGAAACTACTATCACTTGCCTCACCTCAATGAAATCACTGGATGTAGATTGAAGACTTCTCATTGGAACCAATGGGCCTTAAATCAAGAAGGTGATAAAAATGATGTGCAATTAGATTGAAGCATAAAACTTTTTCATATGAAGCATCACAGTATAGGAAACATTAACAGACAAAACAATTCAACTTGTGCTTTCACAACTTCAGTTTTTAAAAAATGAACCTCTACAATTGATTCTGTCAAAAGGGAATTGTCTGATTACTTAAAATGTTGTCATGTCAAGGAATCAGTTTAATGGAGGTTATTGAAGTTGCCAATGTTCCTCTCACCTCCTCATAGGCCCTAAATTTTTAACTTCTCTTATCTTGGAATGCTCTTCTATAGGGGATTATGGGAATGGGAATGTGGTGACAGGGTGTATTTTGCTCTTTCATTCAATTTGAAGCTAAGCCAAGTTTCATGCACCCTGAGGCCCTAGGCCGTCAATGGTGCCACTTAAGAAACTTTTACATTTATGCTTGCAGTTAGTTTAAGTAACAATTTCTGATATAGTTTGCAAGAATATGGAAACTGCTCAAGAATGAATGACAAGTTCAGCCAAGATTCTTTTGGCAAAGAAGGAGAAAGCAATAAAGAAAAGAGAACTTGTAAAGGGGGTACTCCCGGTTAACTAGAGATGTGCATACTAGTGTGTCTACTTTTATGTATTATTGACAGCAGTAACTACTATAGTTATGTCAGTAAGCTATGGAGGTTGGGGAATGTTTTGTTAGCAACATCTTCATGTATGGGGGTGGAGCCAAGGCTATTTTGTGCATGAGATAAAGTTTGTCACATTGTCATCATTTTCAATTTGTGATTGGTAAACAAAAGTTCAATCTACCATTTGTTGGTGTTGTTCCATTGGAGTTGTTGTTTTTGGTGGGATAGGATGGATTAAGATTGAGCAGGAGTGGGGACGGCAAACACCCCAACAACAAAATACATCATGGTGCATGTTCACAAGGCCTTTGATCAACAATAAGTTTATCAAATAAAGCAAACTCATTGAATAATTTCTTTCATGAATCAATTTAAATTTTGAAATATTAGAAAGAAGGTATGATGCTTCCAAAAAGGTTGAATTAGGTAGTGGTAAATAACACATATTAAATGCTAAGCACCACTGCAACTGTTTTTTAAAATATGGTGGCTTCCACAATAAGTACACCACAATAAACACTGTCTACGGGAATGCTGCTATTACCACTTATACTGTTGTCAAAACAGCATTGGCAGTGGATGTAAATATAATTGGTGCAACAATTGCTGTAATCACAACCAATGAATCCAAATTTTAGGAAGTACTGATGAAACTGGTTGAAGGAATGGATGATTTAGTTGTGTCTATACTTAGATTTTTTGTTATTGTGCCTTTGGATATTGTAGAAACAAGGTGAAAAATTTGAAACAAAGAAATTTTTGAATGATGGGTTTACAATACTGGTCACCATGTCAATACTACCTATTCCAGGTCAGCAGCACTATAAAGATGAGGGTCTGTGGCAACAGTGTGTTTGATCAAGTGACCCAGTAAAATTGTATATTGTATTGGAAAAAATAATGATGACAATGGTTCTTGGTTAATAAAATGGATAGGGGATAATGTATTAAGAGTTTTACATTCTCCCAAAAAACATCAAGATACTAATTCTAATTGTGAGAATTTTTGGGGAAGACATGTATTTTAAAAGTAATTTAAAGCAACAATCAACTAGAAATTAAGAACCACAATTGAATTGATTAATCAAACATACGAAATTAAGTAAATTTTACTGTTTTTGGACATTTTTCAAATAAAACATGCCATAGTGGCAGCAGGCTTTATCATTGCCACATTCCTGACTTCTGTTACTCTATGTACCATACATTTAGGTAGGTTATGGGGACCTATCTACCCCATGGCATATAATACATGGCCAGTGTTGTGCCCAAAGTTCCAATTGCAACATGAGCACTTGGCAGTAAACCTTCCCAACCAAGGGCCTATGTTGTCAACTGGTTGGGAAGGTCTGTACCTGAAGGTTGGACAAAAAACAAACAAGGTGGTGGCCCAATTCACTGAATATCACTACAGTTTGCATTTTTCCCCATGAGGAAGCCATTTTGTGGTCATATTTTACAATTTCTCCATGAGTTCTTGCTTGTTGACCTTGAAAATTGAATAGACCATGAGCTGATGAGTTGGGCTTGATTGCTGTTGCATCATTTGGACTGATTTGGAGTGAGTGGATAGATTTTTGACTATGTACTCAAATGAGGACGTAGTAGGCAATTTAGGTACTCTATCAAGTATTCAGGCCAGAAACTACTTTGGGTTTTTACTTATTATCTTTTTTCTCACTTATTTCAATTCCAAGTCACAAAAAAGGAAAAGCATGGACTACATCATGTCAAACCAAAAATTTCCACCAGCTTTGTTAGATCATATTTTTCTCCCAGTTTTAGGTGATGATAGTTCTCAAAACTTACTTAGATGATCAATAGATCATACAATTCACAAGCATACTAAGTTTTAGCTATTGTTTTCATTGTTTTCTTACTTGTTCATTCATTCAAATGTTAATAAAATATAAGATCCAACATACTTACAAAAATCAGTTTAATAAAGAGTAATCCTCAAAAATCTTTCTAATGATTGACTCCTAAAGTTGGGATGCACTTGTCTCAATCATTCAACAGCCTTTGATTGTTTGTTTTTGTATTTTTGATATATCCTCTTTTCATCTACTATTTCTGATGCATTGAATGGATGTAGCAGAATTTACATTAAATTATTGAGACAATATCCAAATGTTGAAAACTGGTACAAGTTTTACACTATTTATTGTTAATTATGGTTATATTTTCAGAGATTTTCTCTTGGTTTTGGTTGTTGCGTGGCGTGGTTTGCTTCATGCATTGTACAGATTTTTTGTTTCTGTGATGGTCTATGGTTTATAGCTTAACATTGCTACCAGCTATCACTAAGGGTGGTTTTATGAAAAAGTCCTAGTAAATTTTAATTGGTTTTTCATCTTTCCCATGTTCCACATTTCAGCTGTTATTTCTTTTTTTGAGCATCCATTCATCTCTACACTTTTGAACATAATATTATAGGATGTCTATTTTGAGAGTCATCATCTCATCAACATTGATTTAAATGACATATTTCACCACTAGGTTGGTGTGTTGGTGATCAATCTTTGAGCAAGCAGTTTGACAAACTGCTTATGCAAATGATGAATTTACACAAAAGAACACTTCAGTTGCACAATGCACATAGTAGCTATGGTGTACATGGGGAATTAAGCTCAAATAATGTCTTCCCATGCATATCACACCCACTTCTGATGTCAACATATTGTTATTGTTACAATCAGTTTCAGACTAGAGATTCTGACCAGATTGGAGAGATAAAATAATGTTTTAATTTGTTATTTCATGTTTCTGGGGATCATGGTAAGGTTTTTGGCATTTCTTGCAGCTTACAATGACCACTGTTTTTGTATTCACCCAAAAGGTGGTGAGGGAAGGAATCCAATACCAGAGCTATGATTCTTTTTTCCAGCATAGCTTTCCCTGTTGGCAAATTTGGAATTTTCTTGCCCTTATAAATAACATCAGTATTGTTCTACTATATTGTGTATAAAAATAAAAACAGTATGAACGTATTTTATATATATTGAGAGATGTTAATGTATATTTATAAAAATTATGTTGTCATAATATGATTGTTATTATATTGTGATTTCATAGATTTTTAATTTTTCATATGACCATATATGTTTTATTTTCTAAATTAGTATGTCATCATTTTATTTCCTTATGCACACAGAAGAGCTATGCTTGTTGTAAGTAGGTGCAGTACCTTATAGTACTGTTCAACTTGCTCTATGCTTGTAGACAAGCTATGCTCACTTTAAGATATGTACCCACTCACTATGCTCATTGTAAGATATGTACCCACTCTCTGTGCTCATTAAGTAAAAAATAGGTTTGATTTGCTCACATCAGCATTTAACAATTATGTTTTTAGCTATAAAAGTTGTGACAACCAAACCTGCCCCCCTCAGACTTTGCCTAAAACATCTTTTTTCAGCTGAGTTGTGTTCAAAAGTGGTGAAGGTGAAATAATGACCAGTCATAAAGGTGAGTTTTGAACACAACTCTCAATTTCACTCTTTTGTTGGCATATTTCAAATCTCTCTAATCATATGTTGTTTGCAATCTACTACCCCTACAAATGGTTTTGCCTTCCAGCCCAGGTGGATGAACCAATTATTACACTGGTAACATCTGGCTTTGAGATATGGTCAATTCCATGAAAATGGAGAATAAATCCTAGAACTAAGAGAGGTTGGAAAAATAATGGTCCGCTGAAAGCTTGGTAGCATCTATTGGGTAAAGTATGCAACAGAAACTCATCAATGATGGAGGAAGCAAAAGATTGATGAGTTGTCATTGCTTTTGATTGCATCAGTGAAGTGATCTTCTAAAAAAGTCTTCATCACTGCTGTTAAAGTGTATAAATCATGATTTAGGAATGTACTTATAAAAATTATTAGAAGACAAAAATCTACAAGCTTTGTTTTATTAATGGCTTGTCTCTTTTCCTCCAAAATTTTCAAACACGGTTTTGGCTGACATTCAATTTATCTACATTATTAGAACAAGTTTTCTTCTATCCAAATGCCTCATGAGTTATTTAGTTGCAACTTTCTGTAGTTGAGTCAATAACACAAACAATAGTTAGTGTTGACAACAGATTAAACATGTACCACTGATTCAGCCTTTGATTTTGTTGTTATTGTTTATTGTACTTGTTTCATCTATGTTCACCATGTCTTGGACCCAAAATATCACTGTGTCATATGGTGTTGGTTTTGAAAAAAATAGACCTCAAGTCTCAAACAAGTTACTATATACTTACCCCACACAAAAACAATTGTCTAAGACCTACCTGACTATTGCTTCTTCTGAGGTACAAAAATATGTGTATTTTCAGTGTTTGGAGTGGCACAATAAAAGCAAGAGTATGGACTTGTTCTGTTGATACTGATCATAAAAGTTACAATCAGCTTTTGTGAAAATTGTTTTACATCATTTCCATTTTCTTTTGAGGAAACACCATTTATCTACCCTACATCAATGCCATCTTCATGAGTTGATTGAGGCACTGATTTTTTCAAATGAAATTCTTAGTTCAACTGAACTGATTTCCTTTGTAATTTTCCAATCAATTTGGGTTTAATTCATCAATAAACAATGCAAATATATTCACAAATCACTAGTAATGTTGCTAGTAGTTTAGTTCCTAACTGAGTCCTGCAAAGTCTATTTGACAACCAGCACTAGTAAACTTTGAGAGCTCAGAACTTTTGACTGGGTCAACATTTTTTCATGAAACTTCAGGATGATTCATGCTCATACATTAGAAAATGTTGTAAAAATTGCAGTCCTCATTTTTGGATTTGAAATTTTTTTGCATTTTTTGTGAGCTGTCTCCTACTACCACTGTTTTTTTTTGTCACCACTGATAGCCTGTACTCCTTCTTTCTGTCCCACTTTATTTGATTGGATTGCAATGTTACATTACAATTATTTTTAGTGTTTTGTGCCAACCTCTATTTACAGTAGATATATATAAAGGGTATTCCTTCAAAGCTACCATAGAGTGACCTTTTCTCTCATACTCATATCTTTACTCTTTGTCTTGTTATTGTTATACTTATTGTTCATTTGTTTTAAATTAGTTTTCTCTTGAATCATATCAGATTTATTTGGAGACCAATGCGCTGTTATGATGACTTTTTTCATGGAGCAAGTTCCTTTCATGACAGTTGACCTTTCTCTAAAAAATAAAAAAAATGATATTTTTGTGAATTTTTCTTCATTTTTATTGGAGCTTCTTATTCAATAAAGTAGGAACACAATCATTTGATAGTAATAAGCAATAATAATGTAGCAATAGTAGTTTTTGACCAAAAAATATATGATGTAATCTCATGTGCACATTGCTTAGAAGATCTTTTCCAAAAGCCACACCCCAGCTTAGGATCCTAGTATATCTAGTAATAGTTTAATTTAAGATTTCTTAAAATACGCATTGTGAGAGTGTCTTAAAAGTGTGTATTCTTCATATCTTGCTCAATTTGCTTCAATAAAACTTATTATTATCAAATTTAACAAATTATTTGATGAACTCTCTATTTTTAATATTTTCTGGATAATAGTCTGCATACATAGCATTGATGTGTCTCTGAAGTTTTAAATGAAATAATTCATTTTGATATGATAAAATATTTCAATATCAAATTCTAATTTTATTGGTGTCAAAAATTTTGAAAAAATGACAAAAAGTTCTGATGTATTAATATTTCTTGTTAGTGCTGACTTTCATTTTGTCATTGTGCATCATAATGAATTCCATTTGTTAGAGGTGAGTATAATACTTTTGTGTTTCTTCAACCTAGAAATTGTCTTCATCAAACTTTTCCTTTGCATGGAAATTTTTTGATTCCAAGTTCAACAAATTGGAATTTCTTTGGTATTTTCAAACTGATGTAAAATAACATGTATTATTTTATCATGTGGCATTTTCAGACATCTCCTATTTGGTTTTGAGGTAAGCTAAATTGAAAATACATTATTTTTTGGGCAAACAGAATGTGGCACATCAAAATCAAACTCTTGCATAATTAGATAGTATATGACTATACTATTTCAATCAAAATTTGCTCTTTTAAAAGTGTTTTTTTTTTAAGATTTTATGGAAAGGTTGTACCATTCTCTACGTATTCTGCAACAGCTGCAGTTTCAGTGACAGAAATAAAGAGCTTAGGTTTAGTTTCCAAACTGGAGATACCTGTATATGAATAATGTGTAAATATTATGAATGAATATTCACATTTTTACAAGAATACTGTTTCATGTTGTCCATGCCTTTTTCAGAGCAGTCCCTGGCTGTACATGAGTGTTTGCAATTTCTTTCCTTGTATATTATTTTTGAAAACACCAATTTCTTTGTTTGTTGAGAAGTGTTTCATGCAACAAGTGATATTTGAAAGCAAAAAACATGAATGTTTATCTTGAGGTTAGAATATTGTATTGATAGAGCCACATACGATGGAAGATACAACATTATCATGGTTTATAAAACAGCTACAAATACCATACTTTTTCAGAGGGAGGTACATCATTGTGCAATTAAAATATGTTGAGAGACCTGATGGAAAAAGTCTGCAGACCAAAGCAAAAGACTCTTGGTATCAAAATTTCCAAATTAAAGCGCAAACCATTTCAAAAAATACCAGGTTCCATTACTTCACAAAGAAATTGTAAAGATGATCAAGATAAAAGCCACTGTGTAGCTTCATTTTATGGATCAAGTATAGATGACTTTGTGTGTTTTGAAAAATAACATTTTTCATGAATCAGTAAATCTTTATCAGATCACCTACCCTCATCCAATGGGTGGATTTGAATCTGCATCATATTAACCTAAACACTTTCTTACGTCCTGTTGAACCATTACTTCAATGTCATCTTTAGGTCTGGGTTTAGAATTCTGTATTGGTGGTCATTGTTTGCCTAAGGTAGGGGCAAACCCCTCGAAATAGCTCAATTTGAGGTCACTGTTGCTAACTTCAGTGGTTTGAAACCAAGGATTACAACTCATGAACTCAAAAAAATCTTTAAACAACTATAGTGTTTGCATGTATGAAATACGTTTAATGTACAAAACCTATTCTCAAGCATAAATCAAATGTAACAACGGCTTGAAGTGCTTTTGTATCAAGCATTTGGTTGAGTGGGATTACTTGTGCTCATTTTTATGAAATAGTTTCCATTGACAACTAAGAGCACAGAATCTGGGCAATGATTGGCTTCGAACGAACTGAAGAATTTTTCACTTTTTGTGTTATTGTGTAGAAAGGTTTCGCTTTTGTGATAGGTGCAGGGCAGGTGACAGTTATCAGATAAATTGAATGCAAAACTGGATCAATATCAATCCTTGGGGAGAAAGCATCAAACGTAAGAAATTAGTGATCTTGAAATTGTATTAAGCTCTTCTGTAATGATCAATATAGAAATGTTTAATATATTCTTATTTAGCATAGCGTAGCATTTTAGCTGGGGGTGTTTGATGTACATATTGCGGACCAAGCGTCGGTCGATTTGTTTATCATTCTTCAGTAAAAGCTGAGGAGTCATTCTTGGTAGAAAGTTTAGAATTGTAATTCAGTGTCCTTGTTCGATGACCTGCCTCATTGCTTCTGCAAGAAGGAATAGTTTTCCACCACTGCAGTTGGATTTTGGGGACTCTTGAGAAACTGGAAGATTCTCGGAAGTAGTGTGCATATCCTGACTTTCTACAGTAGGAGTCACCATTCTTGATTGGGTGAAAGTTTCACCATATTCATATGTGGGTGTTGCGAGTAAATTGCTAATTGCAACGGGTACTTGTTGCACGTTCCTAGGATCAAGATTCCTGATTGTGATGGATTGCACGATTTGGGAATTGACAAAAGTTTGACCTTTGGGGTCGATTGATTCTTCATCATAGCTTATTGATGCAAATGAAGGCCGAGGGCAATACGAAGGAGAAGGGGACACTGGGCAGATGCTAGGTTGTGATGTCTTGCTCTTCTTTTTTGTTGGAGAGTTGTTTCTTTTACGCAATTGAAAAAGACCATCCTTGTCGCCGCGGACGAAACTTGGGTGAAAATACATGTTTACTTCTGGCCCTTTGCGAATCTTTCCAAAACCATACTGGTAATAGAGGTCAATATTGGGGAGGGAACGCAATGTTAGATTATCTTCCGAGAGAAAAGATGTAAGAATTAAACGATGCAGGTCTTCTCACCAAATTGAGATTCCGCTGGAACGAACTAAACTTTGATGTCTTAAAATAAGTTGGCAAAATCTTTGTAGAGAAGAGGGAAACATCCGTGATGCGAAAGGCCCTGCCGGATACCGACCAATGAACAATCGGTTCATCGTGAGTTGCAGAAATAGCTGGAGCTTCGCATTGACTTTCCACTTCCAGCATTTCGTACAAGCGCCGAGGAAATTGTTGAGGAACTCCTCTCTTTCCCGTTCGCGGGTAATGCATTTGGTCAACAAACAACATAATTTCTTCGTCGGAGCAACACATTTCAAATACTATTGTTGTGAATAATGATGTTATTGTAGAATGCTTTATTTATGTGCTCCTACCTCAATCAATTCCAAACTTTGGAACTTGAGGCTCGAGAACGTAAGGAAGTACCATAGTACCATACTTAGTATCTCTATGTGGAGTAAGGTAAGTACTATACTACCACAAATAATAATAAGGTACTAGAACTAGAGTCCTTGCTTACGACTGCCAACAACCAAAAAATAAGCATTCTTACTTCCGCCATTTGGAAAACAAGCACATCAACATGAACACAGGAACGAACATGGCAGGCTAGGCATTGTATTGGAATCTATTGTCATGGTGTCATGGTGCCAATCACGGTGCCATACAATGCAGACCAAGGAAAGAATGCAATTGATGGCCATCACTGCTTTGTCATTGCACACACGCATGTTGCAACTTGCAACTTGCAACACAATAATTTTTTCATGGTGTAATCTGGTGTAATAAAAAAAACAATAATCATAATCGATGGTGTCAATTGGCGTCAAAAATGCAGCATGTGATGTTGTCAAATAAGGCCTGACAAATCTAAACCTCCAGTCATTAATATTTTTTTTCAAAATTGTTTTTTTGGGAAAATTGCATTCAAAGTTTGCGATTTTCTAGATGTTGGCAGCTCACTGCTTTTAATTAAAAAGTCATAACTTTATTTCTAGCCAAGCATTTCCATTGAAAATTGGACCAAATTTTAGCTGAGTTATAGCTCTACAAAAATACCTAAAAATCGAAAAATCTCAATAGTATACATTTTTTGT
>JALLOT010000043.1:6397-30988 GCA_036939595.1 Thalassiosira livingstoniorum | reverse complement strand
TGTAACACGTGACTGACGTGTTCTTCTGTACGCAGCAGCTGCAGGATTACGCCCAACAGTAATGATCTTGATTTCAGAAGAAAAATATGAAATTTATTTATCTGTTTACTTCTCTTTAAGAGAAACTACTCATAATGTTTATATACAGTGTATATGCTCTGTAAATTTTGCAGTGAGCAGCATATGGACATCTAAAGAGTCATAAACTTATGTGATGACCTCTATGTTATTAATCCTCTACTTCCAGCATGCCAATTTGCTAGCAAGTTGTTTATTGATATGTACACTTTTGAGTTGTTTGTTTTTTGAAATTTATTTGTAATAGTTGATGATGAATTCTTTGTTGAATTCTGCCTTGTACAGGTACAGTTTTCTTTTTGTACTTAATCTGCTTGAATTGTAGGGCATTCAGTTTGGACCCTTTTAGTACATCTTTCTTCTATACTATGTTTTCAAATTGTGGTCAATCATTCTTGCATGCCTTTGGTTTGGACAGTGATACGAGCCATGAAGAACTGAAAAAGGCTTTCAGATGGTGATTGAAGGGGTGGTATGGTGCCCGGACTAGTGCACAGCCGTGGCACAGTGCATGTCATGGTGGAACTTGGTAGATGATGGGACCTGCAAGCAAATGCGATGACTAGCATTTGCATCGCTGCCATGATGGGGTTGCTCAAAAAATAGAACATTCAAAGGAGCTGTCATGGTTGTGGGACAAAGGCACACAACAACCAACAGCAGATGCTGGTAAGATGGTAGGCTGTGGTGGTGGCTGTTGTAGGGGCAGTGCACCAACAGGGTTGAACAAAGGGTGGCAACGATGACGAACATGTTGCCTAATGTAGTTAATTGTCGCAGATGTTCAAACTACTTCAGGTTGGTGGTTCTTGAAGAAACACAACAACCAACAAGAAGGGTGTTGATATGGCAAGAATGGGACTTAATTAAAAGAAACAACGGAAACCACACCCAGCAATCAACAAAACGGAAGACTATTGTGATTATGGTCCTTGCAATGTTGAAAAATGGAATGATGCAGTTTTACGTCATGCCAGACAATGGGAGTGCTGCTGTTGGCATTTGCAACAACCAACAGACAAGTGGATGAAAAAGGTTGATGGGATGTTGTGTTTGTGCCAAAGATGGAGCCACAAACAACAACCAACAAGTATCATGGTGACGGAGAAAGAGGTGGGACAATGGATGGCATTCTCATCGTCCCCTATTTAGTTTAACATCATTTCAGACGCCTGAACTCCCAACGCAACTGTTGGCATTGATGCAACAACCACCTAGATGTGAGGGGAAGGCATGGTGGTGAGGGGATTGCATCTTCTAGGATGTCCCCTCATCATCCATTGGTGGTGGTACATGATGGACACATAGTGATGATTGCCATGGCGTTCTTGTTCCATGGGCAAGTTTTACGTCATTCCAAGATGGACTTATCGAGACTTGAGTTCCATGCAACAATAATACTGAGGCAAGCCAAAGATGGCTTGGGCTCATAACCTATTGAGATTATCAAATCTGTCATTAATGCTAAAATGAAACCTAAGCTCTAGCTAGTAGGCTTGTCACTAAGCTAGGCTGAACAACTGAAATAAACCATTTTGAGTATGAATCATGTTGTTTAGGTTTAGATCTTACTAAGTGAGTAAAAACTATGGTGGATCAGCAATCATTTGGCGACAAAATTAAAAGTTAAATGACAATCAACCTCAACACAAAATAATTGCAACTCCAGTATCAAGGTGGCCTTAGTTACTGTCATTTCTATTTCTATTGTTATTGTAATGAAAAATATTGTATCCATCAATGATTTTTCAGTCTTTTTTCATGTTTCTTGGATGCAGTAAATGCCAATATCATACTTTTTCATTCTATTGATGATTTCAATTTGTAAATTTTCTTGTTGATGATAAAGTTATTTTCCATTCTTATGTTTCAGTTCATTGATTCCTTGAATATTTTTGGTGAATATTTTCTCCATATTCTCATTTTTGTGGTCATTGCAACAGGATTTTTTCTTTTGTCTGTGTTGATTAAAAATGCTGTTTTGATAAATACAGGTGATTTCTGTATAATTGTTTTGGATATTTTGGTGATTTTTTTGTTTGGTGATGAATTTGGTTGTAATTTTGGTGTCAACATTGTCATTGGATTTTTTTATGGTAGCATTGATGTGTTTGGGCTTCAATTCCTTCTGATGATGGTGCTTGGTTGTCATCATATGTTAGTTTGGGCAGTCAAACAATTGAAGGATTAGATTGAAGATGTTTCCTCCTTGTTTTGTTCCATGAGGGATTTACAGTATAAATTGCCACAATTTTACTACAGATGAAATAATAATATCAAGTAGATGTTCTACCCTATGTACAATGCATTGTTTTGTGTTTGTGTAAATGTTCAACATCTCATTTCTAAAACAGATAAAGAGGTAAATTGATCATGTTAGAATTGTCTCATGATTCATACAACAAATTACATTCTGTTATTTAAAGTTTTAATCATATCACAAAGGTAATTTTGTTATGCATAGGATCAATTGCACTTCCAGTCATTATATTATGTTGCTTCTAAAAAAATCAAGAACAGTAAAACTCTTCATAAAAAATCTAACTACATGCCATAACCACTTAAGTTACTTTGTAAAAAAATATTTATGATTGATGATTAAAATGTAGTGGTAGAATGTTGGAATCACAGAAACCAAATAAATTTCAGCTAAACATGTACCAAAATATCTGGTAAGGCAAAAAAATAATTGAAATTGAAAAAATCTCATGATTGACTTGAAGAGAGCATTATTTGAAGTATGGGTAACTTAATTGTGGCTCTTGTTATGATCACGTTCCACATATTGTGCGTTTTTAGATAGAGGAAACCCTTAAGATATCCAATCAGATTCAACTATTTTTTTGTTGTGATTGTCTTTTCCTGCACTTTTTGTGATGAGAAATATTTTGTTTTGCCTTGTCCAGTGTCCCATACTCACATGGATTTACTGATATTTTTGTCAAATTCCATCAAAAATACTCTAATCCTTTTCCAATATCTTGTCCTTCCTTGTGTCCCAATAGGATGCATTATTCATGCAGTGACATGGATATTTCTTACTCAGTTGTTTCCACTGCCACTGCCACTTCTCTGTCAATCAACTGCTTCAAAAATTGCTAATATAACTATCTTCTAGCTTTTAGTTATGGAAACAATAATACTGAAAACAATTTTAAAGTATCGCTTTCTCCACATGATTTTTGTCATTTCCTTCCAAAATCTATAATCTAATAATCATCTTCATTTTGCACATCAATGTACAATTCAAACCATCATGTTGGTTCCATTCCTTTAGATGTACTGAAATGTAAATTTTGATGCAAAACCCATTATAAAATATCCCCAAAATGTCAATTATTTTTTTCTGGTTGCCATGCTTTACTTTAGAACTCAGACATTGTCAATGAGTTAGTTTGCTATGCCACACGTACCTTTTCACAGCACTGCCCTGTAAAGCTGTGATTTGATTCACAAGTAAGCATATCTCATGTATTGATAATCTTAAGACCTCATCAATATTTTGGTACTCTTCAGTAAGAAATCTCTTATTAACAGTAGATCTATGTTACTGCATTCGAATCACAATCAAAATCATAAACTGATGATCTGCTATCCTAATAAATATCACTGGTTGACAAGAAGCTGGCAAAAATCATACTGTCTATCTCTCATTCTTTTAGTTATCATGTAATGCTACTCAAAATTATTTTACCCATGGTTTTTGAGAAGACAAGGAAGTCCAAGTTGTGGGGTTGATAATTGTTGTTTAGTTTAAGATAGTAGAGACACTCAAGTTTTTTGTATTTTCATTTGTATTCATGCTGCATTTAGGCATTTACTAAAATTTTGTCCATCTACTCAAATTCAATGGGTCTTAGTAATCTTCTTTTTTTAAATATAGATTTCTAACAGCTTTAAACAGAACTTTCATTTTAGTACGTTTGCTCTGTTGCAATTTGTGTATTTTGTTACATATGAATTCATGCTAGAAAAGTTGGAAAAACCTTATATCTTTAAGTGTTTCTTCCATTTTCAGTTGCGGATATTGAATATTGTGAAACATCATTCATTAATCTCTACAAAATAAATATTTTTCATTCAGAAGCAACCACAATAAAATAAATTACCATGAGTCATTACAAATCACCTTGTAACCTGTTTTTCAACCTGAATCTTATAAGTTTTTCTCTACTTTTGTTTTTATATCCTATCACAGTTATAACTTTCAACTGTGGTTGACAAGCCACAGACAAAAACACATCAAGGTATGCAGTTGGGCCTCTATGCAATTCATAGTACGATGGATTTGGATATTGCAATTCAAGCAAAAGTTCAATCTACTAGAAGGGAAAGATTGGCATGTGATCCCAATTAACTTCAACATATTGAGCACACAAGTTATGTTAGAAGAATTTCAACATTAATACAAAACCAATATCAAGGCTGAATGGAAACTACAGGATCTTCCATCTTAGACAATGACAATAAAGACAAAGACTATAAATGTGATATTGATAGAGTTGGAATGACATGTGCATCATATCTAGTCTTCAAAGAATATAGAGTGCAAGATAAATATTATGTTACTGCCTATGGAAAGAATTACATTTAATAAACAATCTAATAACAATGCTGATACCAACTGTGTTTTGGCTGATTTTGCAAAAGCCAATAGACATAGATACTAGAGTGATAAAACCAATTTATCTGTTACACCTTGCACACCAAGTTCTGCATTGATTGTACACAATTAACAAGAACGCTTGCCGGTGCATCCACCATCACCATCTACAAGAAAATCACCTCCTAATTTCCCTACAAGCATGGTCATTGTTTGAAAGGAGCAAAAAAATATTCATTCAAATGGTGTTGGTTGTCTTTTATGAATTTCAAGTCTAAGTGGTTAAATAAAAATTTGTAACAAGAAAAGTAAGTATTTATTTAAGTGAAATCATTATCATATAAATGGACTGTAGAAATATTGAAATATGAGCATCAACAATAATATTGAAATGAAACCTGAAACAAGGAGAGTTATCAGAAACTTGAATATTTCTTCCCCAAAATCAACATATTTTTTTTGAGAAATTCTTATGAACCAGGGTATAATCAGCAACAAAAATGGAATCAGCATTGATATCAGTGGGGGAAATGACAACAGCAATTGCAGCTCTTAAACTCTTGGTTGATTGATTTTTCAAACCACATTTTCTTTAACAATTTTTTTCTTGGTGGTATTTTTGACTAAAGTTGTAGCCTTCTTTGAAGAAAAGTATGAAAAATGATGCAAAGTTTCAATCAGTCATGTAAAAAATAGCTTTGTTTGACACCAATGCCATGAGAAAAGAGAATTATCATTATTTATAGAAATTGAAACATCTAAATCAGTAATCAGTAAGAGTAAGTTTTTCCTCCCATTTCTATGTGCAAACAAAATGATCATAAAGACAAGGGAAAGAAGATGTCAGCACCCCCATACCTCACTTTGATTCACATTCACATCTTGTTGAAGTGGTATCTTTTCTGTACTTTGTTTTTTGTCAAACTTCCAACTCCTTTGCATCTTTTTCTGTGAGTGGATTTTGCAAGGATTCTTATTGGAAAGACATGGTTTTGAAGCAATAGTGTCAAATCCAATCTCCAACCCTTGTACTCATACATAGTTCCAAGTTTTTTGCACAAATAACCCCAGATAACAATTTCATTTTGAACTGAGTCAGGAACATTGAAGAAAAATTTTTGTGAATACCTTAAAATTTTGGGCTTCCTTTAAAGTTGTATTTTCATATCACCATTTTAAGTAAGATATGAATTTAAGTAAAAATGCAAGATCTTGAGTGCTATGATCCAGTGAGCACACACAATTTTATTTTTTAAAGGGGACTTTGTGTTTATCATGGCCTACCTAATTCTATTTGGGTCACCACCACCACATTCTTCTTAAAATTACAACCACAGTACCTTTTTGTAGTTCTTTTGTCACCAGTTCCGAAATAATAATAACTCAATATTGCACTCATTTCTATGGTTATTTTGATTCAGCTGTATCATGTACCAAATCTTGCACAGTACACAACTCCTGTTTTACTGTTATTTCAACACTTCTGACCCAGCACTGAAAAAAAAAAAACTTCTCCTAAGGAAGAAACACAAAGAAATCTTACAATGCATTGCATCAAGAGCTCATTCACCTTTGGGTACAAATATTTTTATATTTTTTTCTGTTTGCTGAGAAAAGTTGAGAAAATGATATGAGTTTTCTGAGTTTTAACTGGAAAATAAAATAACAAAAATATTTGTCATTGCATATTCAACATTTTTGTCCATAACTATTATTGAGAGGCTCTGGTGCAATTTAGGAGTGTCTGTTCCCATGTAGACCCATCCACACAAACAACTAAATGTACTAAAAAAATTCTGTTTTATCATCATTATTATTGATAGGTTCTATTTGTTTTAATCTTTTGGTTCATACAAGCACCCTATTAGTCACAAGATCTCAAGTAAGAGGTGTGCATTGGAGTATCAGAGCCTCTTTTTATCAACTGGATTCAGATTTTCTCAACAACTACAGTCATTGTTTCATTTTTTAATCAGAAAATTGTTATTTGGCACTTGAGTTTTTGACAAATTTCATTTATGAAATGAAAAACATCCAGGATGTAACTAAGTAAGAAGTACAAGCATTCAGAAGATTGGATACAATAATTCAGAGGTGACTGTTTCATTATCACCACCCATCCATTAGTCTTCCGTTACATTATTATAATGTGCAGTTATGGCTCAAAAGTGACAGCCTCGTGCAGGTAGGTACCTGATGACTCTCAAATTATGTGGCCAATGTGCATTAAGTTTAACTTTGGACAACGGTAATACCACCTACATACAATTCTTATCACACTGTCTAGTGCTCGCTCTTTTGAAGTAATCGAATTTTGAATAGTTCTACCTCTAGATGAAACAGTTTTCCAAAAAGTATGATACATTGTACCCAGATAGGTCCCAACTCTGTCCCAACTGTAGGTCTACAAATAATAACATCACATTTTTTTCTTCGGTCAAAGGTCAGAAGATTAGATAATGCCGAAAGTGAGTTTGCCCAAGAAACAAGAAACAAAACTAATAACTATGAGTCACCCTGAATATCAAATCCACCATCATCTCCATCTCCACTATCACCTACAATATCATATCCACCACCTTCTCCACTGTCACCTGCAATATCATATCCACCTCCTCCACCACTGTCACCTGCAATATCATATCCGCCACCGCCACCGCCACCGCCTCCACCACCACTAGAATGAATTGCATTTTCTATTTGAGAAGTGTTTCTACCAATCAAATCACCAACGAGTGTTCCTGCAGCAAATCCTGCGAGTCCTGATGCGATGGCCGTGCCTGCTCCTCCTCCACCATTTCCACCACCTCCTCCTCCTCCGCCAGAATATTTGGCATCAGTCGTGCTACCATAAGATACATATTCCGGATTGACAGGTGCACTCGGTGCATCATCATGATAACATACTGGAGTTGCCGTTGCCACCGGCACATGTTCCACATGTTCCACACGTTCGTAAGTTCTTTCGTGGCGATTTTTGCAACAAATACAACAGCAAATCACTATTGCAACAATGATGATTGTTGGAATAATCTTTGATTGTTCGTCATGGTGGTGTGAGTAATACGTGTGATGAGAAACTTGACTAGAGAAAGAATTTGGATCATTGTTCACGGGTGGTTGTGGTTGTGGCTGTGGTGGCGGAGGTGGCGGAGGTGGTTGTCGATTGCCACTATTGCCACCACTGCCACCACCAACATGACACTTGCACTGAGTCGGAGAAACATTGCAAGTACTCTGCATTGGACAACAGCACGGTTTGTTCGAGTTGGAGGATATGTCATACCAGCTTCCGCAGTATTGGCCTGGTCCATTGTGGAAGGCTGCGGAGCATTGGCCGGTGGTGGCGCATATTTCGCAGCCGGAGGATGCGGCGTTTGTGGTGGGGAAGGTTATGATATTGATAAGGAGGATGAGGGAGAGAATGAATGTAGGTCGAGACTGAGTATGACGGTGTTGATATAATATGGGAGGCCACATTGTGTTGGATTTTGGA
Organism: Thalassiosira livingstoniorum; assembly: GCA_036939595.1. Taxonomy (NCBI): domain Eukaryota; phylum Bacillariophyta; class Thalassiosirophyceae; order Thalassiosirales; family Thalassiosiraceae; genus Thalassiosira; species Thalassiosira livingstoniorum. Next base: position 22,811 of record JALLOT010000043.1, on the reverse strand, counting down.
TTAGATGAGACTCTTTCGAAAGATTATGATTGGAAGTCAGGATTTTGATTGGGGCTTTCGCCTTGGAAAACCAACATATGGTGAAACGTGAAACTGCCTCACGCCATGCAAATTATTAGGTGATACTCCTAGAGGAGTAATTAGTACCATACAAATGACAATCTGTTGCTGCTAAGTTACTGCACCTGTTTGAATTGCGATGATGTCGTCGGCTTTGTGCCACGATTGCTGCGTTGATTGGGGTTGCAATTTGCAATTACAAAATATTTCGTGGAGTGTCGCCATTCCTCATGGTCATGGTCCATGCATGATCCATGAACCTCCACCATGCATGAACCATGATTGGTCTGCGGTGTGAAAATGGCGATTGGCGATGTTCACTATGAGCGAGCGATAGATCTTTCTTGATCTTTCTAAAGATACTTCTCCATGTGGGAATCAATACATCGATCACGAGTGAGAATCTTTTTAGAGATAGATAGCTAGATAGAAGGTGGGCGGAATCCTGGCGGAATCTCATCTCGCTTGGTTGAACTTTCCCGTGGTTGATGAACCAAGCAAGAGAGAAGAGAGTTGAACATTTTCATTTATATTGGTTGATGAATCTCAATAGATCTCAATCAAATCAAGCTGGCCGGCTCTCTCTCTCTAGGTAGAGCTGATTCTGTCCTAAGAAGTAGATATGTAGTGGGTCCTCGATCCTCCATTCTCCCTCGCTCGCTCCGCTCCGCTCCTCCCCTCGCCCCTCTCCGCCGAATAAAGTCAACGAGCCCACAAGAGCAAGGCGATGCTGCCGCCGCCGCCGTCGCGAAAGATCTCCTTCTCTTTCCTCCGTGACTATTCATCGAGACTGCTTGCTTTTGTCGTCGTTACGATTTGTAGATTGCAATCTATCATCGTTGCAGCCCAAGGAGGAAGCAAGGAAAATACAAACGCCATCCCCATAACTACAAATCCAAAGCTGTATTCGTGGCTTCCAACAAAGTCCTCTGATTTTTTCAAGGCATCATCATGCTCGAACAAAGTCAAGTTTTTTGGAAGTGATAATGACGTTGATGGCTCTAATGACTCCTTTGAGAGATGGGTCCTAGCAGCTCGCCATGTGACATGGCATGAAGGATGGGAAGTGGTGCCCGATCCGAACCAGGTCAATGAATGTGATTCTGCTGAGGAATGCATTGGGCTGGATTCAACAGGAAATGAAAATTCAGTTGGATATTATGCTCGGGTTTTTGATCTGTTGAATTGGTCGAGACAACAAAACTTACTTCCTGTGGCGATGAATGTTTCAAACATTTGTCACAAAGGAATGGAAGATGTCAGTTCTATGAAAGGCATCAATGATAACGCTCGCGAAAGCGCTGATGACGCCAATGGAGAATTAAACGAATTTCCATCAAGACCAAACCAATTCATCCCCTACGATCAATGGTACCATCTCTGGAATACGTGTCACAAACAACTTATTTCCCACTCGCGCATATCTTCTCTCCTATCACCACAATCTTTGTCTTCGTGCATTGATATCCCTGGCATAGTTGTGGCCAATCCTAACCCTCCACTGAAAGTTAATAATCCATGTCATTTAGAGTTTCGCATGGTGGATGGAGCACATAGGATCTGTTTGAGAAAGTATGTGTTGAGTTTACTTTGGGGAGAGCTTTATGAGCTGAAAGATCGTTTAGCAAGGCTTCAACAAAAATTAGATGTAACGGACGAAAACACTCAGGAAAGTGGAACTATTCACAACAATGAAGTGGAGATGACGCTTGATGAAATTTATTCAGAAATACGTCAAAAGGAAATACTCATTGATCAAACTTCGCATGGAATGTTTTTTGTAATTGATCAAGAAGTGTTTCAATCCTTTTTGATGAATTTGGATCCTCATAGTTCTTGGGCACAAAGTCAAGCTATTCTGAATGATGGTATTGATGATGAGTTTATGGTGGAGTGGGATCGCTGGATGATGAAAGTGATGGACCATGTTTGGGTCTGGAAACAACGCTACAGAAAAGTTTAAATTGCTGTAATAAATCCTGTTGTACTAGAACTAAAAATGGTAAATTTGCTATCATTTCCTTTTGTGGTCATTAGCCTAGTGATGGGATTTAAGAATTAAGTTCAGAGTATTGTTGGGGATACTAAGTGGTCCATGTTTTGAAATTTGGAGTACAACTTTTAAAACAAAATCATCCCATAATTAATCCACTCTTCCTGAAGACTGCAGTCATTTCCCTGAAAAAGAGAAATAACAAGCAATAACATCATTGCATCACCCAGCAACTGCTTTTAGATCAAATAGATTAAGCTTAAATTTTTTCAAATCACAATTGCTTTCTTTTGCTGATAAGACTTGCAGAAAAAGTAATACATTTTCTTTGTGCACATTTTATCGAATGAGCTTGGTCAACCTTTTTATTTCTGTTTTCAATTCAGCCTTTTCATTTTATTGCTATCAGCTCTGCGAGCCACTTTTGCTAAACCAATAATGCCACAAAATATCCATTGTGTTGAAAGGCTTGCTTACTATATATATAAGATGGACATTTCAACATTTAAGGCTTTTCATCTTAAGAATTGGATGTTGAAACATTTAAGATCATCGTTTTGTCCCATATCACATCATTTTGCTACCTTTCAACATATAACATTTCTATATTTTTTGCTTAAGAAAAGGTTTCATTTTGCAAAAATGATTTAAAACTTTCTTGTCACTCTTGCAGAATTATATAAGCCACCCATCTTAATTTTTCAAAAATGATAAAATATCATCTTTATAATTTGTGCAAAATGAGAAGCATCTGTCCGTCTCCTGCTTTCATTTTGCAAAGATGATAGAAGTAACAGACAGCCATCATTCATTATGTAAAAATGATAAAACTGACTTACTATCATTTTTTCAAAATGAACTAAGTATTGTATTGTACCATCATACCATAATACTTACCATTGTACACAGTAGCTACTGTCTTTCAATGATATTAGCAAATGCAGTTGACCTGGACATAAAGTATGTTTAAAAAAACTAATTGCAGTTGACAGTCAGGTAACCTTATCAATGTTGGATAGTAGTAAAAAAGTTACATACCTTCCCCAACCACCACCTCAATTCATTGGAACCCTATAGGATCCTCTCAAAAAGAAGCCCTTAAGAAATTTATGAAGAAGTGATTTAGGTACTTAAGTCACATGCATTCCATGGTCCATGGTAACTAGTTATTCAAACATTCCTCAAAGCTCTTCCAACAGTAGGATTTGAAATATGGATTTGTGAGTTGCCCTCCCCCTTAATTGGCTCAAAAAGGGAGATCACTGGAACACCTCTTTTATTGGAACACCACTTTTACTGGAATACCACTATGACAAAATAATCTCTAAGTAAAATTCTTTTTGTGAGAGACAAAGTTTCATTTTTAACATGAAGTTTTTACTGAAAACCTGTAAAAATCTTTTTTACAGCAAAAGAAACCTCGTATTTTGATTGCAGCATGCAATTGCTCGTGCTATTTCAGAAAAAAAAATAAACTAGTTCAGAATTTCATCATTCAGACCAGAAAATGACCATATGTTTGTAAAAAAACTATCAGGTTTTACAAATAATTAGATCTTGTTCCAATGATTTTGCAGTTCCAGTATCATTTAGTTAGTTCCAGAATTTTTGGTGCCCTGTCACTCCCTTCGGAAAACAACAATCTCCACAAATCCATGTTTCAAATCAAAGAGCCTTTATTGAAGATGAAGATTAATGACTATTGAAAATTAGAAAATTATTGATGTTGCCTTGACACCATCAAAAAACATTTTTTTAATTTGTTCTCTGTGTATTGATCTGCATATACTGTAAGTTAGATACCCCTTTTCTCTTCCTATTTCTAGGTATGTTTGCTGTTCCGTTGCACCCAAATAATAACATTATGCTGTTTTTATCAGTAATTTATTTTCAATTTTTAATTTTTCACCATTGAATCTTTGATTTGATGATATTCTTACAATTGAAATGATAAAATGGAAAAACAATCCAATGAATACTAATAACACCTGGTTTCAACCCACTAACACTAAGGAAACTAAAGTACAATATTTAACAATATAATTATTGTGATAATCAATATTGCACATTTCTATATTCCCAATATTGCTAAAATGTTATTCAAGATTCAAGATTGACTAGCTTTTACAATGTGAATGTAAGTAAAAAATGCTTTCCAGTTGTAATGATGCATATTTTTCTGTTGAATTAGCTCTACATAGTACACAACGGAAACTGTCAAAATCATGCACAATTTCCTTTGGCTATTACATTGGTACATAGATTGTGAGTGGCACTATATTTTATGTCTGAATTGTTTTTCAGCATCCCCCAAATTGTTCTCATTGATCCTATGAATCTGGCTGCAATTGCTTCTTATTACAGTCAACTATGATATTCTCTGCAATGTCAAATTTGCATGCTCTTCAAGGTTTGTATCCTCTCCCTAATTCCAAAGGAATCTTCCCCATCTGGCTCAAACATGACATTATGATAGCAAACAAATTATTTTGAGATTTCAGCATAACAAGATTTACTTGGCTCAAAATCTGTGTTTGATAATGATACCACTTACTTTAAATTGTATTTGGAAAACGCTTTTCAGAAAACTGAAGAATTGTTCATACTACTTGAAGTGATTTGGCTGGAATAAGTTTCAACTGAATGTATCTTTACTTGAATATATTTGACTGGAATTACTATTTCCACTGGAATATATTTCTATGGAAATATGTTTCCATAGGAATACATTCCATCCAAATATATTTTCACATGATTTCATTCTCAGTGCAATATTTTCCACTGGAATCCATTGTCAGCAAGTTGTTGAGATTCAGACACAATCACTTGCTTCAGAACAGAGGACAGGGTCAGGTGTGTTTTCAGGGCAAACTACTGGAAATCAAATATTAGAGATGCAAATGGTTACCATTACCCAAAGTATTGCTGAGACCATGATAGTAATAAAAAAGTGTATTGCTGTGGGATGGAGGATGGAGGATGTTATTGCCAGAAATATTTTGTGGCGGTCAAAAAAGTCACAAAATCACCAAGATCATTCAATCAAATGTCAAAAATATATTTCCACCCTGTCTGATCACCATGAAATTTACAGGATAAATTTATTTACTGGGGGGGCTCATTTTTTATGCAGGGGATGGTGTTTCTATTTATATTCACTTCTGGTGACCAAAATGACACAATTCTGGGATAAGATAATTTAAAAAAGTGATTTTATTTGTCCATTCATTTGTGTTGGTGTTGGGAGAATATTGCGGTCATTCTGAGACAATTACCCCATGCCCAAATGGAGAGGTTCTGGGAGTTTCATTATTATCATGTATCTGAGTGATCTCTTCAAGCTATTTTCAGTTTTGTAGTGGGTGGTGATAGGGTTGTCATTGTCATTGATGGAAGTGGGAAACAGTTTGTCTATTATTTGGATTTTGGGTTTGTTGAAAGAAGAAGCACTAGTCACAGAATTGACTCTATGAACTGTATTCAGGAGGCAATGACACTTCCAAAATGGTGAGTGCTATGTTTTTTAACAAACTTTTTACAAAAAATGTTTGTGCTAGTTTTCACAATAGTGTTGCTCATATTGCTCAACAAGTAATAGGTGGCAAACATAAGATTCAAACTTTATTTTATGTTTTTTACCTCTGGATTTTTCTCTTTTTCAAACACTGAGCTCTTACTATTCAATGTTTGGATTGTTTCTACTGACTACTTTTTTCAGAGAAAGGCAAGTAAGATTTCTTTGGCTTGGGGGAAAAAAAGGGAAAGGCAAATATAGTACATTTACTGTCCTACTTATTGTCTGTCTAAACCATTGTTGCAGGGATATTGGGTAGTGTTGTGTAAAGGGTCAATTTTCAGCTTTTGCTCATCTTAATATTCATGATGTCAATTTGTTGTGCACAATGAGACAGTACCTCAAACCCCCACTGAACTATTTGTCGAACTCCAGTAGCATAGCAATGGCTTCTTGATGCCTCAATTTCTTTAATTTTTGTCTTTGTCTCTTCAGCCTCCTATACTTCTACTTTCAGTCCAAACAGTCATCCCCAACTCATTCAAATGAAGCAAACTATCTATCTGAAACAGCTGCATCAGTCCCTAACAGCATCAGGACTTGCATGAGATATCTAATTCATTATAGGTTATCATCGAATATATATCTACATATGACATCACTAATAGTTATTCCAAAACCAAAATGATTCAACCTTGGACGAAACGTACCACACCTTACCTGATGTAGGGAGACACTGATGAAAACCGCAGATGTCAGGCACAAACAACCAACATATAATCCTAGATTTTTTGAGTTCTCAAGTAACATGCATTTGATTCCCTTGCATTTCTTCTGAGGATATTGGATCAGGATTTGTTCCAACTACACTGTAATACTGTCAGCTTGGCAGCAGAAAATTGATCTCTCTCCTTCGAGAGAATCTAAAGATCAAGATATGATTGCCCTAGTATTTTTCCCTTTCAAATAATTTCAGTTTTATGTTTTGCATTAGCTCCAGTTTTTTTTTTCATCAATTTTTTACAGTCATCTCACTTTTGGTCCCATCCGTTTATCTTTGCGGTTCCATATTTAACATGGCAAGACTTGTAGCAGTGCCTTTTTCCAGCACTTTTCCACAAATATTGTCCAAAATAATGACATTTTTTCAAATTGTTTCTCTGTCCTGACTAATGATATGCTTACACTGCTGCATTTTTTGGTTACTCACTTTTAAGAGAGAAACCAAGTGCAAACAGTGTGACTGGAAAATCATGTCAAATTAGCATGAGTGTATGTCTAGAAAATATTATGTGCAAATGAAAAGTTTTTCTATTCTTTTGTAGAAAGAGACTTTCATTCCAACGTGCATAGGAAGCTTATAATTAGTGGAACAACTTATTAGAAAAATTGTTTGCATAAGGAGGACACTCTACTAAGTATGAATGTGTAAAGATACAAATCAAAATCATTTAGTAGCAGCAGAACTTGTTTGGCCTATGGATGATATTCTGCCTATTGCTATTTTCAAAAATTACAATGATTGGATCTGTGGCCATACTGATGTTGTTCTCATTGATTCAATATCAACTTGGTGTCAGGTTTCAGAAAAATATTGTACAGGCTACTTATGTGCGCATTAATATTAGAATAGAATACAAAAATTTCAGGTAGAGAAGGAATTATTAACCTCTAGCACATTATTCTTTATCGAAATCAATCTCATGAAAAAAGTCATTTAAGCAAAGCCATAAATGCTACAAAAAATTCACACATATCTACATTCTCTTCGAGTCTTTACCTGATGACTCTTGTCAGGACCCCACTTCCCTCAATGGACTTTCATTGTCCCAACATTGAGAAAGTCTACAAGTGCTTCATAGATATTGTTCTAAGCTTCTGCAGATATTTCTTTTTCTTTTCAACAGAACGGTCTTGCTCTTTCTTCTTTTGACGGTGTTGTTGCTCGACGATACTGACCCTCTTCTTTGGTTCTGTAGAAGTGTCTGCTTGTCTGAGGCTTGAACGCTGGGATGTTTTTGTTGCTGACGTCCGTTGCTGGTGTTGGGCGCTATTTGACTTTTTCTGTGGCATCTCCTGCTTCGCGTAGAGAGGACGATCGTCATCTTTCCTGTTATTTTTAAAACGATCTGGCGAAGAAAGTTGCTTTGTTGCGGTAGTCATATTTTCCGCCAACACATCAACGCCACCATTTGAGGTAATGTCGAAAACTCCCATCATATTCCTGAACGATTGCTTCCAATCCTCAATGGTATCCATGAATTCTGCCTTCATATCCTGTCTGAACTCCTCTGGATCAATGCCGCATGTCATCCGCGACTGCTTTTCTCTTTTGAAGCTCAAGTCGTCATCACCAGTGATTATACTCTCCCCTAGAGTATTATCATCGGCATTTACACCGCATTTGAAAGGGTTCGCTCTTCCGAAATAGCGCCTCTCGTCATCAACCGTTTCATGCCATATTTTGGTTGGTTCGGATTTATCTGGGAGTTCTGTCGGGAGAGAAATGCCATCAACATCAACATCACAATTTGGATCAAACTTAATCTGTTTGATAGGCGCCTCTTTGTGCTCCACTTCAATTGCTTCTTCGTTGTCGACGTCTTTCTTTTCTAGATGCTGGCCTTCTTTTGTAGCATTTGGCTTCCTGGACTGTTCTTCAACTCCAGCTTTCAGTGATGTAGCGCTGATGTGTGGCTCTTCCGCCAACGAGGGGAGTCGCGAATTGTCAGTCTTTGTTGCAGTGAATGGAACTGTTACGACGTGCTTTAATGCAACGAACTGACTCTGACTGTCACTTTCACTGAACTCAAAACCGGAGGCCCCTTCCGTGACACTTGGGGTTGTCACTTGAACATCATTGTGAATTTTGACACCTTCGCCCGAGATCACCTGGGAGGTGTCGTTTTCTTCAGATTCGCCAGCCGTTTTGTCGACTAGTTCGCTATCCGAATTCGTCGCATCGTTTGGATCATTACTTGTATCTTGATCAGCCGTAGACGATTCCAAACCAAATTTCTTTGCTGCCATAGCATTCTTTTCTACTTTGCCTTTCAGAATCGAAAGCTTGCTTTTCCTCCTTTTGGAGCTTGTGGTGCTATCTACATCGTTGCCATCCTTTGATTGGGCAGGCAACACCTGAGAGACGCTCCCACTTGACTCTACTTTTGGAGAACTATTATTTCCCTGTTTCAATGTATCTGCAGTAGAAGCAACATCGAAGAGACTTCGTTCATCCATCGATTGCGGAAGTGGTATGCGCAGTGCTGGTGATGGGACTCGGGGAGGCAATGAATTATTCTCATTGACGGAGGAATGACTCTTATCTTTTACTTCCTTGTCTGTGCCTGATCTAATGCATTCTCTTGTGTCATTTTCCGCTGCTGCCTTCTCATTCGATGCATTTGATGATTTTAAGATGTATCTAAATGCTGCGAAAGGACTTTCGGATTCTTCCTCTTCATCACCTGACTCATAGTTCTTGCTCAGGTTGTCATTGGCAAGGCTGGGGCTCATGGAACGAGACAGCATGATTTTCTCATACGTGTTGGTTGGCGCTGGGTGAGCAAAGGAAGAACTTCCTTTGATTGGTCCTTGCTCAGACTTTGTCTTATTTGAACCAGATTTGGAAAAAGGATTCAAATATCTGGTTGATTTTTTCGGTGAATCTGATGTGCTCTTGATTGAGCTAGTTCGGACTACAGGAGTGCTATTATCAGTGGGCTGTGACTCGCCCTGAATATTTTCAGTAGTAGAGATCTCCTTGGACTGGCTTTGTTTGCTTCTGCTTGAGTTTGACGAGGATCTGCTCAATTTAATCGAGTCTGCCTTGCTTCTAAGGGAGCTGGTTCTTTTCACTGCAGGGATAGATTCTTCAGACTGCTTTCCAACCTTCTCAATGCAGTCAAGCGTTTCTGCCTTGGTCCCCGATTTGCTGTTGCTGCTGGAAATAGAGTTTGATCTGCTCAATTTTCCCGAGCTTGTCTTCTTTTTGCCAGAGTTTGGAGTTGGAAGAGGAGGCTTCTCCATATTGGAACCTCGCTTAGCAACCGCTCTGCTATTTTGACATGTGCCGACATTGGAAAAGGATGAACATTTCTGGAGTGAATCGGCGTTATTCCCTTCAAAGGGAGGATTATTGACAAGACTTGGGCTCATGGAACGAGATTGGGTCAAGCCTCTCATCTTATCTTTCATGCTAGACACAGAATTGGAGAAAGAATTCTTCTTTTGGATTGGAATACTAGTCTCTTCTTTCTTTCCTTCATCGTTGTCATCTTTGGCAGGGTCGGCATTCTTCTCCGCTGGATCATTCTGAGAAGATTCTTTGGACCCACTGCGTGTAGAGGCAGCTGTTGAAGCATCATCATGGGAAGACTTTTTAGTGATTTTTTTGGGTGGAACTGTGTCTATGACTTCTTTGGCACTGTTGGATAGGATGCTGACTGCTTCCTTTGGTGGGTCTTCCTTTTCTGCAGAGATGGGGCTTTGTTCCGATGAGGCAATGTCGTCTTTTTTTATGTCAGCTTCTTTCTTTGACTCTGTCTTTATACTTGTGTTGGAACCACTGACACTTTCAATAGCCTCTGCAATTTCTTTCAAGACGGAATCAGTCAAAGTGCTGGTATTGCCAGGAGTGTTGTAGGCTCGCATAACGGAAGCTCTGGTTTTGGGTTTCCCCACGAGCTCTTCCGGAGTTGTCACTGAAGATGTAATACTAACACCATCATCTTCATTAGAATTGTCGTGTTCAAACGATGTGATGGGAGGAATTGCTTCGTGGTTGCTAGGCGCAGCAGCTTCCGTCTTCATGTTGCTCACATTCTCTTTTTTCATATCAAACTGCATCGGTGCTGAGGAAAAACTACGAGTTTCTCTACCTCCTTCTTTAGTAGCCATATTGCTAGTTTTCTCCAGTGCCAAGTAGTTTGCATCCACAGAAGGCGATTTAGATACTGTCAATGCCTCTGCCACCAATTGTTTCAAACTGGCAGGCCCTTTCTTTGTGGATTGTGTGGGGGGCTTTCCATCACGACTGGTGAGAACACCTGACAATCCCGAATAGTAGTTATTGGCCGCAACAGATGGAAAGGTGGTATGAGTAGGTGTAGGTACCGTTAATTCTGGAGATCCACGAGGCCGCATCTTTCCGGTCTTGGCGTAGTACAATAAATCTAGAGCAGAAGGTTTGTTGCCATCATCGTCATCGCCAACTGCTTCCATTTTGACGAGTCTGTCTTTAATTGTAAATGAGGTAACTTCCTCGTCTTCCGCGCTCTCTTCTGTTGAAGAATCACTATTAGCAGAAATATAATCAGGTGCTCGAGAGCTGTTGCCCATGTTAAACTTGCCGCTGATGCTGGATCTGGAGCTTTTCCTCACTTTCTGCTTTTCATCCTCGTTGAGGCTTTTGGCCGTGGCATTCTTGGATTGTTCCACATCGGCTGCTTCACTGACACTGCCAGGCAGGGTCACTGGTGAAAACGATCGAATCTTGGAGAGCACCATGGTTCGCTCTTACTGTTATTGTCGTCAATTTCCTGGACAGCTTTGGTCTTTGTTGCCGTGTTCTCACTTCGCTCTGGTGCTGGAAAATTCAATATCACCTGACTTCGTACAAAAAAATGGTCCCGTTTTGTGTGTGTGGTTCTGTACTATCTGGTGTGCATCCAGTGATTTGAAGGAGAGTCCATCCATCTAATCAATCCCGTCAAAACAGCTGCAAAGAGCTGCAAAAAGTTACTAGAACAACAAGTAGATACTGAGGTTTGATTCCCATAAAAGCGGGTATGGTAGTAGCAATGCACCTGTTTGAGATCGAGACGTTGTTGGAATGATAACAATACGTATTGTACAATATAGTACAAAAGACAAGCTCCACTGACAAGATAAAACTCTCCCTAAGTACCTACTAACCTTTGCATGCATCATCATGCCCCATGTTGTCAAGAAAGAAGCTCACGTTATTTTTCGCGACCACGTTGTACACATTCTACTTTGCCCATGATTGTCCCATACTTTTCCTGTTCTTTCTGCCATTTTTGTTGATGCTCATCATTACAATACCATATTAAAGATACCATACCACTCGTGCGTTGTTTGTTTCACCACAGGTTTCACCCTCACGTCTTTTCTATTGTTTTAAATAATAATCATCTCTGATGATGATGCTCACATTCACAACTCACCATTACGTGGCACAAAATTGTGGTCGTAATTTAAAAGTTACGATTTGTCCTGGAAAATCCCAATCCAATATTGAACGGAAGATAAAGGCATATAAAATTTCAAAAAGAGAGAAATACTAGTCTCTCAAAAAAATTTAAAAGGTGGTTTTTATAAGTTTTATAGGCCTTACCAGGAATGTGAGGCCTGACACAAATTGGACTTCAGCTTAATAGATTGAAAAATCAAGATTTATTCATAGACTGCCAAGGCACATATACTTACTACCATACCTTATTCTCTCAAACGATCCAAACGCCCACCTACACAGTTCCTTACTTCCTTCATTTTAGACACTCAAAACCATCCAGAGCAAGACGGCAAGACTTAATTATGTTCTTTTTATGGTACATGGTACCATACTTATGTATTGTAGTAAGTACTTACTATTGTACTGACTTACTTTTAAGGGGGGTGTGGGTAAATAATAATGATGCTTATTTTGATTGATAATACCTTATTACCATAGTAATTCCTAAGTTAGTAGGAGAAGAAACAAACTAGTGTCTAGAACCCAGAAGTGTATTTTTTATAAAAAAATGATTTTTTACTGGTGGTTCTCTAACCATCTCATCATAACAAAAGATTTTGCTCTTTGAGCCTGCACTGATGTCAAAAAATAATTTATGACTCAATGATATGATAGAAGACTTCAAATTTGTAATTATTTTTTTGAATAGAGTCCTTCATAACTTTCTTTAATGGAATTTTTATGTTGCCATTTGTCGCCTAGTTGTTATCAAGAAGCTCAAATTGTAAAAAAGATCTTTGATACTAGTAGTTTTTCAATTAAAATATTGGATGTTGCAATATTTTTTTCTAAAACAACAGTTAATTTTAGGTTCATGTCTTTGTTTCATTGATTTTTGTCTTAAGTAACATTTCAGTTTTGATTCTTTTCTCAAATGCTTCCTCCATCAATGCCTATTACAGTGGTAGGAGTACTGAGTACTGGCCTTGTAGAGACATTCTACAAAGAAATAGTATAAAAATAAGTGACACCATTTCTAAAATAGGCAGGATTCATGCAGAGGCATATGGTACACACTTAGAAGTACTAGTCCTGAAAATAATATTATACTTTGTCATGAAATGATGAAAAGAAACATGGAAAGAGGGGGACAATTTAATTCAAATGTTGTGTCATATTGGCCTGTGTTTGTTTCTCATTTTGATAGAAACAACATACAACATAATATGTTGTAAAACTGCCATTTTATTTTGTACAGAGTTCTGTTATATTCCTCTGTCTCAATGGGAGATAAATATCACATAAAATAAAAGTCTTTTGATATTCAGATCAGAAACCAACAGACTACAAATAAAATAATTTTCAGTGAAAGCTGCAATTTTTATTTACCATACTTACATGTTAGGATCTCTCTCTAATTGGATTGTAACTGCTCATTGATTGATGGTTGCTTCCTACTTGTTAATTTCTTATAATGTTATGATACCACAATGCTTCACAAACCAGTTGAGTCAAACTCACTAGTTGGAAACCATGGAGGCTGCTTTGGTTTCTGGGTATTGTTTTGATACTTTAGGATAAAAGCAGTGATGGTAAAGGCAGCGATCGCAGGGGGGCTGACACCAAATGTAGACAAATTGACATTGATTATTGCCTCATGGCAAAGATAAATGATATTAACTTCATTCAAGTTTGATGGATATTTGCTAAGTTTTGTTATTAAAAGTATTCATAAATATTGCCAACATTTGGTAGTTCCCAGAAAATTCTAAAACCAGTGGCCATCTTGTAGGAATTGATATCTAACACAAATCTACAAGAAGTACAGCTGCCAGAGAGCATCCAATTTCAAAAGTGGTTAATATCTCCTGGACACAACCTGTTGGTCCTCATTAGATTGTTTTTTTGTTCTTGGAAAGTCAGTTGCATCAAGACAGTAGCTCTATAGGTAGTTTTTGTCTGGATGAATGTATTTTGGGGTAATATGTAAATATAGGTTTTTCCTCATCTTGCCATGAACAAGTATTTGTTGTTGGTATACAATAGGGAATTGTTACCATATATGTGGTAAGTGATTTCTCACAGTAAAAGAGGAAAGATTGCTTGATGGGTAGTTTTTTGTGATTTTTACATGTTTGTCACATAATCAGCTATTACCAGCACTTATCAAAGTGGATCCAACTCCAGAGTTACTGTTTACCTACACTTACTACTTTGCTATTTGGTCAACCCAGTCAACATTCAAAAGGCCAAAACATACAGTATTGCTTCTAAAAACATATGGCAGCACATGGCAAATTTCTTCATGAATACTAGACAGCCTGTAAAAACTTGAGGTTAAATTAGGTGCTATTCAAAATAGAAGAGCAGCACATTTTTCAACTTACAAAATAAAAATATCAAGAGTTTATTCTGATTCAAAACAGAGAAGATGTATTCAAAAAAACTGAGATGCAGGAATCATTTATGAATTCATTTAATACCCTAAGGCACTTTTTTTGAATATTACACCAAGAATTATGGATGGAGAGAGTTATCAAATGCAACAATTAGTGAGGTACATGTTGGTATAGAATAAGTGCATTAAGACATAGTTATTTGAATATAAAAGAACCATAGTTACCTAGCACAATTCCAGGCTTCAAATACTGTGTTACATGTTCCAGCAGAACCATAGCATTGTAGATTTTTGTACCCAGCAAAACTTAATAATATTTGTAAACCTCAAAAAAATCTGTTTACCAACAGTTCTTGATTAGTTTGTGAATTCATGGACACATTTTCAAAGAATATTGACTGATGCAAAATTAATGTTGATCCATGAAAGAAACTCTTTTTCCTATACACCCTGTACTACATAACATTCACTCAGGCGCATACAACCTTTTTAACTGTACACCCCACCCCAAATCCCACAGTAGAAAATGTGTCCAGTTGAGACTGATCTGAGTCTTTAGAGGTTTTGTTCACAAGGGAGCTTTCTCTATTTTTTTAAGTTAGAAATAATCAAGGTCTATTGGTCATAAATGTTGCCATTTAAACTAATGGGGATCTTTGAATTGAATGTCTCATAACTTCTTTTTTACAAATTTAATGTTCTCTGACTTGAGCAATTATTATTTACATACAAATGTTGTGTTCTTTGACATGCTGTGTTTCCTTGTTTTACAGTTTAATCCTTACTAGTGTATGGCATTTCTTCAAGATTTCCCTGAAAATGATGTTTGGAAAATCAATCAAAATTCCAATGTGTCAAAATTGAATTTTGTTTTGTTTGTACAAAATACAATGCTTTGGAATCCTTACTGGAACCAATGGGATTCCACAAAAGAAAGTATGGATCAAGTGCTGATACTTAATATGATCTATTACAGATTTTTGAATTCTCTGAGATATTTTCTACAAAATACATTCCTTCACATAATCTTGGAAATCACTAGTACGACTTGTATGGATTTGGTCATTATATCTTCAATTGGCTGGTGGATCACCTGATTTCAAAAACACCATTGGGCATGTGTGATGCCTATTGTTTTTGAAATAAGTGTCATAGCTCACTTATGTGGACTACTACCTCTATAACCACAATGAAGGGAGTCATCAAAGCAAGTTTGGCAGAAGAGTTTGGTCAGCTGGCCTTACATCAGCAATGCCCAGTCTAAAGCATTCTGGGCTGATTCCAGAGCCTGATATGGCAACCCAAGGGGAGGAAAAATGACCATTGGATTCTTTTCTCTGGCTTGATATAAGCAAGAATACTTTTTGCATAAGAGAGCTAAGTCCAATTAGAGCAAGCAAGTATTCTGGTAGGTTTTTTCATTTTCTGACAGCCATTTAAGAAACTGATTCAGATGAAGCACTTTTTTATACTAAGTATATCAGGACCATAAATTGGATAAGGTAGTTCAATATAGGAGTCTTATCATTTAGAGCAACTAGATACCCTAGAAAACCAAGTTCCTAACTCACAGGATTGAACTTTTTTCTTCCTGAAAGGATGGAAGATTGTCTACTTCCAATAATTGAATAGCATATTTAAAAGTGCATCCTCCTTTTGTGATATAAAAAAACTTCAACAAATATCAGCACTTTAAAAGTTCTCTAAAAAAACAGGAAATTTCAATGAAATATATGTCAGTGTGTGCCAAAATTCCACATTGTTTGAATGTCATTACTACACTTGATTGGTAATGGGACATAGGACCAGACCTAAGTGCTAATCAGGCATGGCACAAGGTATATTCGAAACCTTTCTTTTCATCATAGAAGATAACAATGTTTTGCATCAAAAATGTTTGCAAATTTTCAAATTATGTGATGAACATAACATGAAATCATTGGACTACATTCTCAAGTTACATAGTTGAGAGAAAATAGATTTACCAGTATCGTAGTTGAATTTGTTGTTTATGCGAAAGTAAGGTAATGGTTAGGATATCATTTGTGAATATCAGAAACAGTTTGTGTACTTGCCATCAATATATCAAAAATATGACCACAAGTTGTTTTCAAGTTTTTATTCAAGGTCACTTTCTAGACATCATAGTTTTACGATTGTAGTATTTTTTAAAAGGGTTTTTTCCAATATTTTTCAAAAATGGTTGAAAAAAGCACTGATATGAAAGAAAGTTTACATTATTCATTCTATTTA